>CANXME010002026.1:0-202500 GCA_948144175.1 Closterium sp. NIES-65
GGGTGGGATCAATGGGATGCCTTTATTTAACATACATGCCCCGTGCGATCTTCTCCTGTGCTTGTTCGTACCCTGTCACGAAGCCGTGTCAAAGTCGCTAGAGCGGATTGGAGTGGGGGACGGAGGGGATTGGTTCAACGTGGTCAACGAGGGTCAACGTGGGTAGACATCGCACCTGAAAGCGCGCTAGTGCGTCAGTGGCAATATGGGGTAAGCGGACCCCATGTGCGGTGCCACTCTCTCCTCTTCCACCGCATTGCACCGCTCCCACCGTATTACGTACCGTCACCTAACTCCCTCATCGCACCTGAAAGCGCGCTAGTGCGTCGGCGGCTATAGTGGGGTAAGCGGATCCCATGTGCGGCGCCGCGTTCACATAGTACAGCGGCGTCGTCACCACGAACCGCTCGCGCGCGCCGCCGCCTTGCTCCTCCCCTCCCGTTGTGCTGCATCGCGCCGCCCTCGCGCGCCTCGGTACTAGGCGTGCCGTGGACCAGATCCCCGCCGAGCCGCGAGGAGCGCGCGATAGGACGGTAGTGGGTGAGCTAGAGAGGTAGTGAGGTGTGCGGAGCGGTGGGGTGAAGGGTGACGATAACCGCGAGGCTGCTGCAGGAGGCTTCGGGAACTTTCGTGATGGTGGATGGAAGGGAATGAGGAGCGATTCAGAGAGGGGAGAGAGCGGCTCGGAAGACGAACTAATCATTGTGGCGGGCGTTGCGGCGGATGCAGCGCAGGGTGTTGCGGCGGCTATTGCAAGAATCGCCGCGGCGCGAGCCGGCGGAATGCCGTGGAAGGCGGAAACGACAGACGCGGCGGAGGGGCGGAGAAAGGGCGCGGACGGGCGGAAAAAGGGCGCGGAGGTGCGGAGAAAAGGCGCGAAGCGTTGATGCGGAGGCGAATGGGCTACGCGGCGACACAAGAGCCCTGAAGAGCGGCGACGATACGCGCATCGACCGACGCGCGCGACGCGACGGATGCGGGGGGTCAATGGGATCGAAGGGATGCGATGGACTCTTGGGTTCGTCGCGTCCTACACACCGCCTTTGGCAATTCGCCAATCACGAGTCTCAGCGGCTTCTGCCAAGTCAGGGTGCTGCTGGATAAAAGACTGTTTTGCTAACTGCCTCAAAGTTGACTGGCCCGGCTTGTTAGTGGTTTTAATCGCGGTCTGCAACGTGGAAGCCGCTGAGACTACCAACGCTGACGTGGAACGGAGGCAGCAAAGTCGTGGCTTGGGCGTGAACCAGTCATGGACATCCTCGTTTGAGCCGTTAGCGAATATTAAAATGTAATGAGTGTAGATGTGCAAGGCCTAACAACTGCAAAAGTGGCATGCTAAATTCAAGTCCAGCCACGCCCAAGCGAAGGCACATGTGCGGTTACATTTCGTGTCGTCGCGAACATGTGGTTCTCGTCCCGTCCCGTGCCAGCTCAACCCGTCGGGGTCACAAATGTGTACGGCGTGGTCCCGAGGGCGAATCTCGCAAATCTCGCACAATTGATGAGTTCATCTCTCCCTAAGACCAGCTTACACCGCTTTAGACCGTATAATAGTCGTTCTGAAACAGACATCACCTCACTACACCCAGGGTCATTCACCCAGGTTCTT
Organism: Closterium sp. NIES-65; assembly: GCA_948144175.1. Classification (NCBI taxonomy): domain Eukaryota; kingdom Viridiplantae; phylum Streptophyta; class Zygnematophyceae; order Desmidiales; family Closteriaceae; genus Closterium; species Closterium sp. NIES-65. Next base: position 1,610 of record CANXME010002026.1, read on the forward strand.
TTGAACAAATAATGTGGAATATTCAAGCAATGCAAGCAGATTGTTTTTTGCTCCAATCCGCACCTCCCATTTCGCCTCTCTCACAGAATCTCACTGATCTGTTGTTGTTTCTCTCTAACTCTGCCCCTTATCCGCTCCTTTCTATCCTCTCCTTTCGCTGCGCGACTGGTTTAGTAACGGCACGACACGTGGCGTAACTGCCGCCTCCCGATCTATCAGCGGTTGGATTCTTGAGCACTAGGAGGGCGACCCGAATCGTCGTCGTCGTCTGATCGTCCAGTCGAGTCAAGCGACACCCGTCGCACGTGTCGCACGCGTCGCCATGGGGTGGTACACGTCGCTCATCGTGCTCGTCGTCGCCGTCGCCGCGGCGGCCGTTCTCACGCCCGACGCCATGGTGCGTGCGTCTCTTGCCTCTCGTCTCTCGTCTCTCTCCTCTCACAGCTCCCTTATTGTTCACCCGCGCATCTCGTACCCGACGCCTTGATGCGCGCGCGCGGCCCCCCCCCCTCCCCCCTTCCCCTTTTTTCCCTTCTCCCCTACACGGCCGCGTGCGTCACTCGTTTTTCTCTCACAGCTCCCCTACCGTGCATCGCGCACGTCGTAGCCGACGCCATGGTGCGTGCGCGCAAGACTTTCCCCTCGCGCTGCTCATGCCTCCGCTGTGTTCTCTGTGTACTGCGGATGCGTTTTCCCCTCCTCGTCTTCTGAGGCGCCTCTTTTTTTTAGGAGTTTTTAGGCGCGTAAAAAATCGCCGTGCTTTCTGTGTACTGCGGATTCGTTTTCCCCTCCTCGTCTTCCTACGTCTTGTCTTCCGTCATCTCCACTTTCTTCTCTCCGTCCCCCGGCCCCTTTCCCCCTCCAGCTACCATACGGCCGCGGTGCCAAGCCCAGCGCTGCTCTGCTGTTTCCGTGGCTCTGATGCGCTCGTCCTCAAACCTCCTTCCCTCCGGCCCCTTTACCCACTTCCAGCTACCATAAACGGGCCGCGGTGCCAAGCCCAACGTCCCTTCCTCTCACGCCACAGTGTTCGCAGCGCTACGGTTTGTGCACGTGCTGTGCTGCCCTGTGGCTCTGACGCTCTTCTCCTCAACCCTCTGTCCCTCCTCCCCGCTCCCCATGCAGCTGCCATACCGCGCCAAGCCCAGCGCCCCCTTCCTCTCTCGCCCACGGCGTTCGCAGCGCTGCGCTTCGACCACGTGCCGTGCTGCTCCGTGGCTCTGACGTGCCCTCTCTTTTCCCGTTTTCCCTCTCTTCTTCCATTCTTCCCTCCTCCCGTCCTCCCTGCAGCTGCCATAACCGCGCCAAACCCAACGCCCCCTTCCTCTCAGCCGACAGCGTTGGCAGTGCTGCGCTTCGCCCACGTGCTGTGCTGCTCCGTGGCTCTGGGGGCGTCGGTGTGGTGACCTTCTTTGCTGGCGTCATCATGTTGCCGGTGCGATGCGAGCTGGGGGGGTGGGAGTAGCTGGGGGGTGGGAGTAGCTGGGGGGTGGGAGTAGCTGGGGGGTGGGAGTAGCTGGGGGGGTGGGAGTAGCTGGGGGTGGGAGTAGCTGGGGGGATGCGATGTTCAGGTAGGTGGGCGGCACAGACACATGCTCCGTGGCTCTGGGGGCGAGAGAGCAGTGGAGTTTGTGAGAGCAGGTGCGAGGGAGATGAGAGGCGGGTCAAAGGGAGGGACACATGGGTCACTGCTGCTGGATATGAGCGGCAGGTCCCTTCTTTGCTGGCGTTTAGATGTTCCTGTGAGAGGTGGAGGCAGAGAGATGAGAGATGGGAGCCGGGAGAAGGTATACGTGAGAGAGTAGCTCCGAGGGGGGTAGCAGAAACAGGGGGCCCACTTCCCCCTCATACACACCCCCACACAGCCCCCTCCCCCGCCACACTTCGGCAGCATCCAGGATCGTCCTCTTCCCAGCCTACTTCCGCCTTGTGGGCTCTCTTTCAATCACTCACACCTCCCTCCTTCCCCCCCGCGGTTCCTCACCCCCCATCCCCCGCGCAGCCACCTCCCCCTCCACACCTTCGGCTCGGCAGCATCCAGGGCCGCCGTTTCCACTCACCTTGGCTCTCTGCCTTCCTCCCCTCCCTCCCTCCTCTTTCCCCCACACCCCACACAGCCACCTGCCCCGCCAGCAACCTTTGGCAGCATCCAGGGTCGTCTCTTCCCGGCCTACTTCCGCCTTATGGCCCTCTCCTCTGCCCTCTCTGCCCTTGCTCTCAAACTCACTCTCAACCCCGCCGCTGCTGCTGCCGCTGGTGAAGCTGCTGGTTCCGGGGCAGGGGGGTTGCAGCAGGTGCAGCTGCTGCTGCTGGTGGCTGCTCTTTCTGCCGCACTGCTGAATCTGCTGCTGTTCGAGCCTATCACCACCAAGGTGGGTTGGGATATAGGTACTTAGGCAGTCATGCTGTATTTGGAACCACATCAAAAACAAATCAGATATGCTGCTGACTTCTGAGGCGTCCTCAAAAGTCATGCTATACTTGGAGCCAAATGAGCCTATGTGCTGAATGAGCTGAATCAAATATGCTGCTGCTACTACCCTGCGCTTGCTGTCTCTGCACTCTGTTGAATCTGCTCACTCTGCTCACTCTGCTCACTCTCCTCACTCCACTGTTGCTCGAGCCTGTGACCACCAACGTGCATCCGTGCTTTCACCCCTCACCCCCTCAAGGGGCACGTGCATTTTGAGGCGGTCTTTTAAGCGCCTCAAAAGTCGACTTTTGAGACGTCTCAAGGGGCACGGCATAGAGGAGGAGGCAGGGATCAGGGATGAGGCGAACAGCATTAGAGGTTGACCCGTTGCTTCACGACATGCATTCGTGCGTTCTCCCTTGCCCTCCCCCATCGTCTTGTTCTCATACAGATCATGTGCGAGCGGCACCGCATAGAGAAGGAGGCAGGCATAGGGGAGGAGCCGGGATTGTTGAGGAAAATATGTTTTTTTCTTTCATGCCGTGCATTATTGCCTCCCTTTTTCTTTTTCTCATACAGATCATGCGCGAGCGGCACAGCATAGAGAAGGAGGCAGGCATCGGGCAGGAGGTGGGGCTGTCGCGCAACAGGGAGGTCGCACGGACCAATAAGGAGCTGGCAGCTGTCAACCGCCGGTTCGGCATGTGGCACGGCATGTCCTCTCTCTCCAATCTCGTTGCGCTCTGCTCCCTGGGCGCTAACGCGTGGTTCCTTGCACAGCAGCTCCCTGTCTAGCAGCTGTGCCCTTCCCATGTAGTAAGACGCTGCCGGCAGCAAACCAGGATTCAGCATGGCATGTCCTCTCTCGTCCAATCTCGTTGCGCTCTGCTCCCTGGGCGCTCACTGCTTGGTTCCTTGCACAGCAGCTCCCTGTCTAGCAGGCTAGCAGCTATTGTTGAGGCACCTCAAACTTTGTGTGCTCCTTAAGTGCTCTCGCTTGGTTCCTTGCTCAACAGCTAGCTGATGTGCCCTTCTAACCTGGTAGGAAGCTGACAGGTAGTTACCAAGTCGTTGACTTGGCCTGTGGCATTGCCCTCTTCTGTACATCGATGTCCAGTGTCCACGCTTTGTTCCTTGCTCATACCATAGATGATGCTTGGTTCATCGCTCTTAGATGGATGCTATAGTACAGCCGTGTATGGGGTGGTTGTACTGTACACATGGCCGCAGGTCCCTAAACGTCAGTTTTTTTATGTTGATTCCGGTAAAAAAAGGACAATTTAATTTACAGAGACCCCGTTTTAGTATGAGGATTTCAAACTTCATGTTCTTGAGATGCACCAGCTTGTAACATAAAGATTAAAAGAAGGTTATGGATGGTTTAGGTAGGAGGAGTAGTAGCTGATGTCATATTCACATTAACAGTGATTCTAGATAGAATGACATGAACAGTGTTTTGACATAGTTGAGTTCCTTCAGAATTCACTTTAGCTGGACTGGCACACGAAGTGTACTATAAACACATGTACAGCCGTTGTTGCGAAACTGTGCGACGAATTTGGAATCGCTGCTAGTCGCAGGAGATATCTGGTGCAGTGCTCTGCTTGTGGGAGAGAAGGGAACTTAGCTTTTTCGAAGCGTAGAGTACTTGCGCCTGACTGGACCCGACTACCGTAATTAGAACTGCGGGTTAGTGCTCGACGTAACGTCGTTCGCTTGGGGGAGGGTAGGAGGACGGCACAGCTGTCGAACTTCGGGGGTTGCGTAACAATTGCGATTCATACATACTTCCGTTTCACGTTGGTTCGAACGCTCAGCAGCTTAGCCCTGGTTTCAAGTGAACCGGGCTTCTTTTTTGTGGGTCGGTATTCGACCCGTTAGCGTCGTCATTTCCGGTAGGTTCCCCGACACGTGCGTCGTCGCTTGGCCACGGCGGTACGATCACCCTGATAGTTCCAACAGGATTTTGGAAAAGCCAATCATGCGATCCGCGCATTCGTGGTAAGCTAAGGCCTAGTGTTCCCGGCTGTTGTCGCTTAGTTACTTCGGCTGCAGACTTCGCTAGCTTGATTCCCTGGGATAGTTCCACGACAGCGAAAAAACACGGTTGACTGCATTATCCGATCGTTACATGCGCTGCTCGTTCAACCTCTTTCGCGAACAGACTCTCGTCGCAGCACAGGGTCGGAGTAACCATTTTGGGTTACCAGCACCGGCGAAACGACGATGCGGAAGCGGGAGCGCGAGAACCCATGTTACATCTGCGGACACTACCATAAATACGAGGAGGGGGAGCCGTGCGGGGTGTGCGGGCATCGATTAATCCCCGCGGACGAGCGCAGCAACGGCGCCGCGGCGCAGGCGCACAGCGCGTTCTCGTCGGAGATTATCCCAGGGTTCCTGTTCTGCGGGAGCTACGACAACGCGTCGCGATCGGAGCTACTTAAAGCGCAAGGGATCACTCGGATCCTAAACGTGAGCGATCGGAGCCATAGGGGTGCCAGTGTGCGGAAGGGTATATCGGTGAGGTTTAGGGGGGTGCGAGCTTAGCTGTGCTAAGTCACGCCGTTTTCTTTGAAATGTAGGTGATTGGGGAGGAGGTGCGGAGAAGAGCAATAAATCTGCACTGTCCCTTGCAGTGTCATTGCACTTATCCCTTGTTTGCCTTTATCATCCCTCCAAGTGTTCAGTCTTGAAATGCCATCACGGCATGTTGACCGTGTCCATTATTGTTCCTTTCGCTCTTCTCATCCACACTCCCCTCCTCTCCCCCCTCCTCGTGTGGTGTGGCCTGGTTTTGTGCCGTGGCTGGTGGCTGTGTGCTATGACTGCTACTCCCTGCAGACCGTACCCACGTGTCAGAACCTCTATAAGAATTCCTTCGTTTATCACACAGTGCAAGACAGCAAGGTCATTCCCTTCGAAGAATGCAACCAATTTATTGGTATTCTTTCAATCAACCCGTGCCATGCTTTCCTCGCCATGCCATGCCATGCCATCATGACCTCTCATGCCATGCCATGCCATCATGACCTCCCATGCCATGCCATCATGACCTCCCATGCCATGCCATCATGACCTCCCATGCCATGCCATGCCATGCCATGCCATGCCATCATGACCTCCCATGCCATGCCATGCCATCATGACCTCCCATGCCATGCCATGCCATGCCATCATGACCTCCCATGCCATGCCATGCCATGCCATCATGACCTCCCATGCCATGCCATGCCATGCCATCATGACCTCCCATGCCATCTGCCCCTTCGCACTTTTGCCTCATCATTCAGTCCTTCCTTCAGGCCGTCCACACACACCTATTCTTCCTCTCCCCCGGTCATTCTATCCACCCTCAATCTCCTCGCATCGTCCCCGCGCCCCTCCGCGCCTTACCACCCTTTTCCCTTCCCGCATCACCCAACATCATCACTCCTCCGTTCAATCCTCCGTCCCAACTCCCCTTTTCGTTCCCTTTGAGGAGAATCACAATCCCTTCCGCTCCTGTCACCCAACGGCATTATTCCCTTGTTTGATCCGTCCTCAATTCCCTTTATTTCGTCCCTTCAACCTCCTCTCACTCCCCTTCCCGCCCTACCTTCCCCCCTCACTCAACCATATTGGCAACAGAGCAATGTGAGCGGGAGCAGGCGAAGGTACTGGTGCACTGCATGTCGGGCCAGAGCAGGTGAAACCCCCCATGCCATGTGTGCCCTTAGCCATGTACACTTAGCCTTAGTTGTCACACCCATCAGGGTTTGCACTGCGAATGCAGCCTTAGTTGTCACACCCATCAGGGTTTGCACTGCGAATGCAGCCTTAGTTGTCACACCCATCAGGGTTTGCACTGCGAATGCAGCCTTAGTTGTCACACCCATCAGGGTTTGCACCGCATGTCAGGCCAGAGCAGGTGAAACCCCTTCGTTCCGAATGCCCTCGTTTACTTAGCCTTCATAATTAGATCCACCAGAGCCTGCTCTGAAAACCGCCCTGCCAATGGAGCACGTGAGGGAACGAATGCCAAGCTGTGTGAGACAAAGGAAGGATGATGCTCATGTAATGTTCACTTTATGCTCGCTTGATGCGGGCCAAGGCAGTAAAGCCGATGCATGCTGTGAAGAACGCACCCCTGCCTGCCAATCTGTTCCCAATCCTCCCCCTTCCCCCTCGTCTCCCCTCCCCTTCCCTTCCCTCCTCCTGCATCCTCCATCTCCTCCCCCCACGTATTCCTCCCACCCGCATCCACTAGTGGTGGGTACCTGATGCGGGCCAAGGGGGTTATGATGATACATGCTGTGAACAACACACCCTGTCAGTCTTTCTACCACCCCCTTTCCCCCTTTCGTTCCAATCTCCTCTTACTGCAGGTCGCCAGCCGTGGTGGTGGGTACCTGATGTGGGCCAAGGGGGGTTCAAATAATGCTTGTAAAAAAAAACCCTCAATCTCACTCCCCCTTGCTCCTCTTTTCCCCCATCCACTCTCACTCCCCCTTGCTCCTGCTGCAGGTCGCCAGCAGTGGTGGTGGGATACCTGATGCGCGCCAAGGGGGTTCAGATGATGCATGCTGTTAACAACACACCCTGTCACTCTTCACCCAACCCCTTCCTCCCAACCACTCTCTTTCCCCCTTGCTGCAGGTCGCCAGCAGTGGTGGTGGGATACCTGATGCGCGCCAAGGGGGTTCAGATGATGCATGCTGTTAACAACACACCCTGTCACTCCTCACCCAACCCCTTCCCCCCAACCACTCTCTTTCCCCCTTGCTACAGGTCGCCAGCAGTGGTGGTGGGATACCTGATGCGCGCCAAGGGGGTCAAACTGACCGAGGCAGTCGCATGGGTGACGGAGAGACGACCATCAGTCAACATACAGCCGGGTATGCCATTCTGATCCTTGTGCTGCATACGAGGGAATTTTACCGGATAGGCCCATACAGCTAGCCAGGTATGCATGTCTGGAGCATGTGAGGCGGTGTGGTGCAGGCAGGAAAGGAATGAACAGCAGCAAGCCCATGGTTCGCATGTGGCGGCATCCCATGAGGACCATGACTGGTGGTGTTGGCTCCCGTTGCTGCACTCTCGTTATGTGTCGTGCTGTCGCAATGCTCACCATGCGGGCTGTGATGTGTAGTGCAGCTTGCGAGTTTTCCTTTGGCTCATCATATGTGGTGAGCCACATGCTATTGCCCAACCCCTTCATGCTCCCACACCTCCCTCCCACCACCGTCTACTCCATCTCCCGCTCTTCCCTTCCACTTCCTCTCACTCCCTTTTCTTGCCCTGCCAGCCATGCTCTAAGCCAGCTGAAGGGCAAAAAAAAAAAAAAAAAAAAAAAAAAAAAAAAAAAAACCTTTCTCGTCTTGCCTTCCCGTACACTGCCTCCCCCTCCCGCATCTCGCCCTGCCAGCCATGCTCAGCCAGCTGCAGGCCTTTGAAGCCCGCCTCTTTGGAGGTGACGCCGCTCTGAATTCTTCCGACCAGCTCCAGCAGCAACAGCTGCAACAACAGCAGCAGCAGCAGATTCCGCAGGCAGGGGCGTCGTCAGGCCACATCACTCCCCTCTCTGCTCCCGGCCAGTTCCCCGCCAACACCACCCGCCTCCCCCTCCTCCTTCCCACCACTCCCCAACTTCCCATTCCCCATGCCGCCCTTTCCCCTAGGCCCTGATGCCAATCCTGCTGATGCTGATGCTGCTCCCCCGTTTGCAGGCATGCCCCCTCTAGCCCCTGTCCCCTTCCCGCCTATCCCTGGCATGCCAGCTGGCGGCATGCCATTCGCCTTCCCTGGTATGGGGGCTGGCGCAGGGGGAAATCCTCCCGAGGGGTTTGTGTTTGGGGCAGGGGGGGAGGCAAACAGAGGGGGTGCAGGGCAGGGGGGGAATGGGGGAGGGGTGCAGTGAGTGCAGCTGAGAGTACGTTTGACTGGTGGGGACTGACGTATGGTTAACGCCATCGTCAGTCCCCATGCTGCTATATCTACGAGCATGGGGTTGGGCTGAGCCTGATAGAAACTGCTCTTCCTACCAAGAAGAGTCAATCTGCATATTGCTAGTAGCATCGCCCCTGGTTGAGGAATGGTATGGCAGCAGTTGCCGTTTTTCTATGGGTGGGAGAGGCTCCAGGTATTAGGGTTCTGTTCCGGAACCTACAGTCTTACATTATCTACTGGTATGTTGGGCCTAGAAATATTCCAACCATGAATAAATTTCCTCATTGCAAATTAGGCGTTAATAACTGTTTTGTACAGTCGATCAACCATATTACTCTCCTCCAATGGCCGCGATTCAGCTGCAATTATTGGAGTGCTGCTTGACTCCTCTTCACCAACCACCTCCCTTTCTCACGCGGCTCGACTTCTCCCTCCACGCCCCCAGCCCAGGCCCCAGCCCATCCACACCCTCCGTTTGCGGCAATCTCGAAATTGGATTTCAATCCAAATCCGAACGCGTTCCCTGCTCTGATCCCCCACACCGCACACCACCCCGCCTCACCTGCTCGTCGTCTGGGGTGCGCAGGTACTCTCTCTACCATTAGGGGCGCTGCCAGTAGAAAGCAATTGAGCAGTGCAAGGTGGGGGCACATCTGCATCTTCTGTTTGCGCTGAACATCGGCATTCCCTAGCAAGCAATCACTCGGCACTTGGAGGTCAGGCGCGGCATGATTCAGCTTTGCAAGCACTTAGTCAACCCTCCCGTCCTTCACTTCCGCTGTCACAATAACTAGAGCTCGCCACGCACACCGCAACAAGCTCTTCCTTACAGCTTCGCACATCGCGTTTACCCTTCAAAATACCACGCGCTCATCAGCTTGAGTTAACCAGGCCGCCGTCATTCCCGCTCTCTGCCTCTCCCCCTTCTCATATTTGACCCATACCATCGAACCCCATGGCTGGTGTCAAGATCACCTCGCAAGCACCTCGACTAATGCACTTCGCCTCCTCCCTTCGTCGGCCTCTCACCGTAACCGTCTTTCTCGCTGCTCTTTTTCACGCAACGGCCACGGCTGTGTCCACGGCTGCGGCCACTACGGAGCCTGCAATTGCGGGAAACCTTCCGGGCGACACGGTCGCGCCGGTTGCCTCCAACAGGCGACTCCTCTCTGACGCGGCGCAGCTCGTTTCGTCCCAGTCAGGTCCCGTCACAGTCACAGCTTCCGTCGGATCTTCGTCGCATGCGACGGCTCGCATGCTGTATGCGAGGTTTCCCGAAATTCGGAACGACGATCGCGACCACGCGCATTACCTCGATCCGCAGAACCGCGCGCGCGCGGAAGTCGGCTCCCCCGCGATTGTGTGGGACGCGGAGCTGCAGGCGCAGGCGGAGCGACTGGCGGAGTACCTTGCGCAAAAGGAGGGATGCGCGGTGCGGCGGATGAAGGAAGTCAGCGGCGGGGTCAACTTGCGCTGGGCGGCGGAAAGCTGGGGGGTGCCCGCGGAAGCGGAATCGGCGGTGGCGGAGTGGGTGCGCGAAAAGGCGCACTACCGCCTGGAAGCGTTCCCCGCGGGGTGCGCGGAGGGTAGGGATTGCACGCACTACACGCAGGTGGTGTGGAAGAAGACGGAGCGCGTCGGGTGCGGAACGGCGATGTGCAACGAAGGGGGAGCCGTTTGGGCGTGCCGTTACTTCCCACCCGGCAATATCGAGGGGGACCGCCCGTACTAATTTTGAGAACCTCTTATTATGCCCTCCACAGAGAGCGAGAGCGTGAGTGAAGGCGGATCCCACTGCGTTTGGGAAGTTAGCTTGGAGGCGATAAATCGAAATCCACAGGTTCACTGAATTCGTGTTGCGCGGTGTAACCTGATTGTCACTGGCAGCGCAATAAGCGAGCACAGTGCAGTTTCATTCAGTTTCTACAGTTAAAGTTCTTTTATGCTGTGTATAACTCCCAAATTTCTTATTGGTTCATTTCAGAATTTCACTGGAAAGCCATAGTAAACACATTTATTGCCTCTAATGTAGGTTGGAAACACTTCCAGGTAGCATCCTTGCTAAAACCCTTACCTACGGTATATGTTGATTTCTACCCAGCCCGTTTGGTTGCCAAGATGGCAACCACGTCAAGTATGGCAATATTCATAATTAGCAGCCCAAGAGTATGGCGCCACTTCATTTGCACGTGGGACAGCTAGTGCTACCCCACTTGCGCATGAGACAGCTGGCACCACCTCAGCTGGGGCCACGTCACTTGCGCACGAGCAGTGGGCGCATCATGTCGTTGTCCTCGTGCTCGAGGATGTGGCAGTGCCACACATACCCCGGGCCCTGCGATGGGTCGAATGAAAACGGCTTGCCATCCTGGAGTGAGGGGAAGGAAGGGGTGTGGTGGGTGGGAGGGAGTACATTTTAGGCACCTCAGGAGAGGGCTCCAGGATGTGGCAGTGCCACGCGTACCCCAGGCCCTGTGACAGGTCACAGGGAAGGACTTGCTGTTTTGGAGTGAGGGGAAGGAAGGGGGAAAATGGGGGAAGTGATGGGGAGGGCAAGGGGGGAGGGGGTAACAGGGATAATAGGCAGGACAGGGAGGGGAGAAGGGGTGATGATGGTACCTGGCCTCTTGTGCATGCACACCTGTGAGCGGACGGCAACAAGGATGGAATAACACCTTGCCCGGGTGTGTGCATTGAGCTTTACTCTGTATGCATCTGCACCCTTGGCAGTACATACCTGTGAGCGCACGGCCACGAGGATAGATAGCACCTCCCCCGGGTGGGATTTAGTAGTGTCCTTCCACCCCTGTTCGTTCAGATCCACCCTCCTCGCCCGCCCTGTGAAGCACGAGGGCAGCTTGTCCTCCCCGCTGCTCCTCGTGCCGCCATCACTGCTGATAATGCCACTGCTGCCGCCGCTACTCGCGCCGCCACCGCCGCCGCCGCCGCCGCCGGTCATCATGCTGCTGCTGCTTGTCATGCTGCTGCTGGTGGTGCCAATGATGCTGCTCCTGGTGATGCTGCCACCAGGAGAGGAGGAAGCGGAGAGCGAGGAGGCGGAGGCGGAGGGGGAGGGGGAGGGGGAGGAGGGGTAGCCCGGGTAGGGGTAGAAGGCGCAGTCGTCTGAAAGGAAGGCCTCAGAGTTGAAGGGACGGCGAGCAAAGGGGCGGTGCTGCACAAGGTGCAGGTGGATGGGGTGTGAGTCGGCCGATGGGTTGATGATGTGCCATATCTCCACCGCTCCCTGCTTGCTCCCACATGAAGGATAGGGGGGGAAAGGAAGGCAAGTTAGGGGAACGGATATGAACGGGCGGTGCTGCACCAGGTGCAGGTGGATGGGGGGTGTGTCGGCTGAGGGGTTGAAGATGCGCCATGTCTCTACTGCCCCTGCTTGCTCGCACAGCACACAGAGGGCAGAGAGGGAAGGGTGAGGCTGTCGGGGTGAGGGTGTCGGGGTGAGGGTGTCGGGGTGAGGGTGTCGGGGTGAGGGCAGGGTGGTACGAAGGGGCGGTGCTGCAGCAGGTGGATGGTGTGTCAGCTGATGGGTTGATAATGTGCCATAACTCCACCGCGCCCTGCTTGCATGGGGGTGGGGGAGATGGGGGAACGGCCAGAAGCAAGCACAGTGATTGGAGCAACAGTGCATTAGCCCTGCAAAGAATATGACACTGTAAATAGCGCCTAGATTGAAATTGTGTGAGTGCGTTTTTTTAGACTTCTCAAAATTGACTCGAACATATGCGACACAGTAACTAGCCCGTGGCATCGTTGCAGCACTAGCACCAACACTCCTGCATCACTTTCGTTCAGGAAAATCTCGATAGCAGGCTGCAGTTACCCCGCCGGTTGAGCTTGAATGGCTCTATGCCAATCTATGGCTCTATGCCAATCTATGGCCCTATGATTCCCAAGCCCTGCATGATGCAGCACTCACATCCTGAGACGTCTCACAATCTCTCTTTAATCACGGAACTGCTTGAATGACTCTATGCCAATCTATGACCCTATTGTGTTCTAAGCCGTGCAAGATGTCTAGTTTTGAGGCGCCTCAAAACTAGCCCTGCAAGATGCATCACTCCCATTCTTGAGAATCTCAGTGGGAGGCTGAAATAACTTTTGAGTCGACTCAAATGTCAGCTCACATTCTTGAGAATCTCAGTGGGGGGGCTGAAATAACTTTTGAGTCGACTCAAAAGTCAGCTCGCGTTCTTGAGAATCTCATTGGGGGGCTGAATTAACTTTTGAGTCATCTCAAAAGTCAGCTCACAGTCTTGAGAATCTCAGTGGGGGGCTGAAATAACTTTTGAGTCGACTCAGAAGTCAGCTCACATTCTTGAGAATCTCAGTGGGGGGGCTGAAATAACTTTTGAGTCGACTCAAAAGTCAGCTCACATTCTTGAGAATCTCATTGTGGTGCTGAAATAACCCCTGGCAGTTGGGTTGAAATAACCCCCGGAAGTTGGGCTGAGATAACCCCCGGCAGTTGGGCTGAGATAACCCCCGGGAGTTGGGCTGGATGGTGGTGGGCATGTCACTGTCTAGGTCTAGGTCTACCCTCTCTCCCCTCTCACCACACCACCCCTGCAGCACTCACATTCTTCACAGTACAGTGGCAGGCTGAACATGCTCCCGCTCGTTGAGCTGACTGACGATGGGTGGGCATGTCAGTGTGCTGGCCGGGTCCACCCTCTCCCCTCTCCCCTCTCCCCTCTCCCCTCTCCCCTCTCCCCTCTCCCCTCTCCCCTCTCCCCTCTCCCTCTCCCCTCTCCCCTCTCACCCTCTCCCCTCTCCCCTCTCCCCTCTCCCCTCTCCCCTCTCCCCTCTCCCCTCTCCCCTCTCCCCTCTCCCCTCTCCCCTCTCCCCTCTCCCCTCTCCCTCTCCCTCTCCCTATCCCTCTCCCTCTCCCCTCTCCCCTCTCCCCTCTCCCCTCTCCCCTCTCCCCTCTCCCCTCTCCCCTCTCCCCTCTCCCCTCTCCCCTCTCCCCTCTCCCTCTCCCCTCTCCCCTCTCCCCTCTCCCCTCTCCCCTCTCCCTCTCCCTCTCCCCTCTCCCCTCTCCCCTCTCCCCTCTCCCCTCTCCCCTCTCCCCTCTCCCCTCTCCCCTCCCCTCTCCCCTCTCCCCTCTCCCCTCTCCCCTCTCCCCTCTCCCCTCTCCCCTCTCCCCTCTCCCCTCTCCCCTCTCCCCTCTCCCCTCTTCCCCTCTCCCCTCTCCCCTCTCCCCTCTTCCCCTCTCCCCTCTTCCCCTCTCCCCTCTTCCCCTCTCCCCTCTTCCCCTCTCCCCTCTTCCCTCTCCCCTCTTCCCCTCGTCCCCTCTTCCCCTCTCCCCTCTTCCCCCTCTCCCCTCTTCCCCTCTCCCCTCTTCCCCTCTCCCTCTTCCCCTCTTCCCCTCTCCCCTCTTCCCCTCTTCCCTCTCCCCTCTTCCCCTCTTCCCCTCTCCCCTCTTCCCCTCTCCCCTCTTCCCCTCTCCCCTCTTCCCCTCTCCCCTCTTCCCCTCTCCCCTCTTCCCCTCTCCCCTCTTCCCCTCTCCCCTCTTCCCCTCTCCCCTCTTCCCTCCCCTCTTCCCTCTCCCCTCTTCCCCTCTCCCCTCTTCCCCTCTCCCCTCTTCCCCTCTCCCTCTTCCCCTCTCCCCTCTTCCCCTCTCCCCTCTTCCCCTCTCCCCTCTTCCCCTCTCCCCTCTTCCCCTCTCCCCTCTTCCCCTCTCCCCTCTTCCCCTCTCCCCTCTTCCCCTCTCCCCTCTTCCCCTCTCCCCTCTTCCCCTCTCCCCCCTACACCCCTGCGGCACTCACGTTCTTGAGAATCTCAGTGGGGCGTTCCAAAAAGCCTCGGCCGTTGATTTGAATGACGGTGGGCATGTCACTCTCTGGATCCATCCTCTCCCCCAGCACGTGCCAGCGCGATCTGCTCACCTGCTTGAAAGGTATACGCGCCAGGGGCTGGGGGGAGCGGTGGAGAGGAGTAGAAGGGTGTAGAGGGAAGTAGAGGGGAGTAGGGTTGGTAAAGGTGAGTAGGGTGGAGGGGGAACGATGGTGGGGAAAAGGTATGCGTGCTAGGGGCTGGGGGGGGGAGAAGAACGGGAGAGCGGGGCATGGTGGAGCGCAGAGGGAGGGGGGGTGGGTAGGGTGGAGAGGGAGTGGTGGTTGGGGGGTTACACTGTCCACTTACCCCCTCTCCCCCAGCCCATGCCCACGCGTCCTAGAGACCTGGTTTAAGGGCAAGCGCGCCAGGGGCTGGGGGGAAGAGGAGGGATAGGCGGTTGGGTAGAAGGGAGTAGAGGGGAATCGTGGGGGGGAGAGGGGAGTAGGGGGCAGTAAGGGCAAAGGTGATGACAGTGGGCAGGGCATGTCGCTGCCTGGGTCAACCCTCTCCCCCACCACATATGCCAGCATGTTTTAGTCACCTGGTTCAAGGGCAAGCGCGCCAGGGGCTGGGGGGTGGGGGGTGGAGAGCAGTAGAAGGGTGTAGGGGGGAGTAGAGGGGATAAAGGGGGTCGAGGTGAGTAGGGTGGAGGGAGAACAATGGTGGTGGGCATGTCGCTACCTGGGTCAACCCTCTCCCCCAGCACGGGCCAGCGAGTCCTAAGGACCTGGTTCAAGGGCAAGCGCGCCAGGGGCTGGGGGGAAGGAAGGGGGGGGTGGGCGGTGGAGAGTAGAAGGGAGTAGAGGGGGTAGAGTGGAAAGGGCGTGACGGTGGGCATGTCACTGTCCGCGTCCACCCTCTCTCCCAGCACATGCCAGCGCACTTTAGTCACCTGGTTCAGTGGGGGGTCCTGCAAGGGGCTGTAAACGGGAGAGGGGAGGAGTAGAAGGGCGCACAGGGGAGTAAAGGGGAGTAAAGGGGAGTAAAGGGGAGTAAAGGTGAGTAGAGGGGAGTAGAGGACAAAGCCATTGTCCAGGAGCAGAAGGATTGACGTTGAGAAATCCGCACCCTCTTTCCTCTCCCAGCACGTGCCAGCGCGCCTTGTACACCTGGTTCAGTTTTGAGACGCCTCAAACTCTTGTACACCTGTTGAAGGGCAAGCATGCAAGGGAGGAGGGGAGGGAGAGGAGAGAGGAGTAGAGGTGGGGGGGAAGAGAATTGTGAAAGAAGAGGAAAGTGCGGGTGGGAGGGGGGTGATTGGAGGAGGCAGGAGGTGAGGAAGGATGAGGAGGAGGGGGGGGGAGAGGGGGAGAGCGAAAGAGGGGAAGAGGGACAGAGGCAGGACTTGAGGCGGCAATAACAAAAGCCTGCATGCACATGTACAGTACCACCCCTGTCACATGCTCCCTCTGCTCCAATGCACTGTCACATGCTCCCTCTGCTCCAATGCACTGTCACATGCTCCCTCTGCTCCAATGCACTGTCACATGCTCCCTCTGCTCCAATGCACTGTCACATGCTCCCTCTGCTCCAATGCACTGTCACATGCTCCCTCTGCTCCAGTGCACTGTCACATAGTCCGCGTGTATTTAACTGGAGGTTCTGCCCTCCCCTGTCCTCTTCATGCTCCTTCTGGTGCATGGACTCACGTGCTGCATGGACTCACGTGCTGCATGGACTCACGTGCTGCATGGACTCACGTGCTGCATGGACTCACGTGCTGCATGGACTCACGTGCTGCATGGACTCACGTGCTGCATGGACTCACGTGCTGCATGGACTCACGTGCTGCATGGACTCACGTGCTGCATGGACTCACGTGCTGCATGGACTCACGTGCTGCATGGACTCACGTGCTGCATGGACTCACGTGCTGCATGGACTCACGTGCTGCATGGACTCACGTGCTGCATGGACTCACGTGCTGCATGGACTCACGTGCTGCATGGACTCACGTGCTGCATGGACTCACGTGCTGCATGGACTCACGTGCTGCATGGACTCACGTGCTGCATGGACTCACGTGCTGCATGGACTCACGTGCTGCATGGACTCACGTGCTGCATGGACTCACGTGCTGCATGGACTCACGTGCTGCATGGACTCACGTGCTGCATGGACTCACGTGCTGCATGGACTCACGTGCTGCATGGACTCACGTGCTGCATGGACTCACGTGCTGCCAAATCTCCCCTTGCCTTCGACTTCCTGTTACTGCCCTCCCCTGCCCTCTTCATGCCCTCCCCTGCCCTCTTCATGCCCTCCCCTGCCCTCTTCATGCCCTCCCCTGCCCTCTTCATGCCCTCCCCTGCCCTCTTCATGCCCTCCCCTGCCCTCTTCATGCCCTCCCCTCCCCTCCTGCCGCACTGTCCTCCCCTCCCCTTCCCTACCCTCAAGGCACACCACCCACCGCGATCATCTTGGGGAGGGGCGGAGCAGGGACTGCCGTTCGCTTGGTGAGGATAAAGCGCATTATCAAAGCTGTGCCGTCACTCACACGCTCGCCTGAAAATGGCGAGGTGGGGGTGGAGGGAGTTGGAGTGGCAAACTTTGAAAAATCGGAAACTTGGTGGGGATGGATGAGTCGCGTGATTACTTTTGAGAATTCTCAAAAGTAAAATCCACATGGATGGATGAATCGCTTGAACACGGGCGCTTGGTACAGTAGTGCCATCACTCACTCGCACGGTAGCAGGCCAAGTAAGCTTAGAGTAAGAGTGAGGTACCCCCCAACCTTTGAGGCGCCTCAAAACTTGGTGAGGATGGATGAATCGCTTGATCACGGACGCTTGGTACGGTCGTGCCATCACTCACTCGCACGGTAGCAGGCGAAGTAGGCTTAGAGTAAGAGTGAGGTACCCCCCAACCCAGCTCACTGGGTACCTCGCTCGTCCGTTGTGGGGTGCTGCTTGTGTTAGACTGTACGCACCAGCTGGATAACGTCAGAGGGCTGCTGCTGCTGGTGTCTGAATCCACTCACTAGCAGGGTGGGGTGCGCGGGCATCGTTGGTCAGCAGCACGTCACGGCACCAGGAGGGGGCTTCGTTGAAATCCACGGACCGCTGCTTATGTCAAGTAAGCCTAGAGTGGACTGCTGCTTATGTCAAGTAAGCCTAGAGTGGACTGCTGCTTATGTCAAGTAAGCCTAGAGTGGACTGCTGCTTATGTCAAGTAAGCCTAGAGTGGACTGCTGCTTATGTCAAGTAAGCCTAGAGTGGACTGCTGTTTATGTCAAGTAAGCCTAGAGTGGACTGCTGCTTATGTCAAGTAAGCCTAGAGTGGACTGCGGCTTATGTCAAGTAAGCCTAGAGTGGACTGCTGCTTATGTCAAGTAAGCCTAGAGTGGACTGCTGCTTATGTCAAGTAAGCCTAGAATGGACTGCTGCTTATGTCAAGTAAGCCTAGAGTGGACTGCTGCTTATGTCAAGTAAGCCTAGAGTGGACTGCTGCTTATGTCAAGTAAGCCTAGAGTGGACTGCTGCTTATGTCAAGTAAGCCTAGAGTGGACTGCTGCTTATGTCAAGCAAGCCTAGAGTGGACTGCTGCTTATGTCAAGTAAGCCTAGAGTGGACTGCTGCTTATGTCAAGTAAGCCTAGAGTGGACTGCTGCTTATGTCAAGTAAGCCTAGAGTGGACTGCTGCTTATGTCAAGCAAGCCTAGAGTGGACTGCTGCTTATGTCAAGCAAGCCTAGAGTGGACTGCTGCTTATGTCAAGTAAGCCTAGAGTGGACTGCTGCTTATGTCAAGTAAGCCTAGAGTGGACTGCTGCTTATGTCAAGTAAGCCTAGAGTGGACTGCTGCTTATGTCAAGCAAGCCTAGAGTGGACTGCTGCTTATGTCAAGTAAGCCTAGAGTGGACTGCTGCTTATGTCAAGCAAGCCTAGATTGGACTGCTGCTTATGTCAAGTAAGCCTAGAGTGGACTGCTGCTTATGTCAAGTAAGCCTAGAGTGGACTGCTGCTTATGTCAAGCAAGCCTAGATTGGACTGCTGCTTATGTCAAGTAAGCCTAGAGTGGACTGCTGCTTATGTCAAGTAAGCCTAGAGTGGACTGCTGCTTATGTCAAGCAAGCCTAGAGTGGACTGCTGCTTATGTCAAGCAAGCCTAGAGTGGACTGCTGCTTATGTCAAGTAAGCCTAGAGTGGACTGCTGCTTATGTCAAGTAAGCCTAGAGTGGACTGCTGCTTATGTCAAGTAAGCCTAGAGTGGACTGCTGCTTATGTCAAGCAAGCCTAGAGTGGACTGCTGCTTATGTCAAGTAAGCCTAGAGTGGACTGCTGCTTATGTCAAGTAAGCCTAGAGTGGACTGCTGCTTATGTCAAGTAAGCCTAGAGTGGACTGCTGCTTATGTCAAGTAAGCCTAGAGTGGACTGCTGCTTATGTCAAGTAAGCCTAGAGTGGACTGCTGCTTATGTCAAGCAAGCCTAGATTGGACTGCTGCTTATGTCAAGTAAGCCTAGAGTGGACTGCTGCTTATGTCAAGTAAGCCTAGAGTGGACTGCTGCTTATGTCAAGCAAGCCTAGAGTGGACTGCTGCTTATGTCAAGCAAGCCTAGAGTGGACTGCTGCTTATGTCAAGTAAGCCTAGAGTGGACTGCTGCTTATGTCAAGTAAGCCTAGAGTGGACTGCTGCTTATGTCAAGTAAGCCTAGAGTGGACTGCTGCTTATGTCAAGCAAGCCTAGAGTGGACTGCTGCTTATGTCAAGTAAGCCTAGAGTGGACTGCTGCTTATGTCAAGTAAGCCTAGAGTGGACTGCTGCTTATGTCAAGTAAGCCTAGAGTGGACTGCTGCTTATGTCAAGTAAGCCTAGAGTGGACTGCTGCTTATGTCAAGTAAGCCTAGAGTGGACTGCTGCTTATGTCAAGTAAGCCTAGAGTGGACTGCTGCTTATGTCAAGTAAGCCTAGAGTGGACTGCTGCTGCTGGTGTTTGAGAGCGCTCACCAGCAGGGTAGGGCGCACGGGCATCATTCGTGAGCAGCACGTCACGGCACCAGGAGGGGGCCTCGTTGAAATCCACTAGCATGTCTAGTCGCTCCCCCGGTGCCACCAGCACGCTGCGCATGCGCAAGGGACGAGCGAGGTACCCGCCGTCACTGCCAATCTGCACACACAAGGGGGCAGGAGGCAGGAGGCAGGGGGAAGGGGGAGGGGAGGGGAGGGGAGGGGAGGGGAGGGGAGGGGAGGGGAGGGGAGGGGAGGGGAGGGGAGGGGAGGGCGCCTTGTTGAAATCCACCAGCACGTCGAGCCATTCCCCGGGTGCTACCAGCGCCACCTGGTCTACAAGCAAGCACCTTTTTACACTTCTATTTCTACCTAAACAACATAGTTGCTGCCATGTAAAGTCATGGCACCTAACTGGTGCCCACTTCGCACGTCGAGCCGCTCCCCGGGTGCTACCAGCGCCACCTGCACTTCCGACATGCGGAGAGAACGAGCGAGGTACCCGCCGTCACTGCCGACATGCGGAGAGAACGAGCGAGGTACCCGCCGTCACTGCCGACATGCGGAGAGAACGAGCGAGGTACCCGCCGTCACTGCCGATCCTGCAGGCGTGGGGGAAGTCAAGGGGTGGGTGAGACGTGGAGACAGGGAGGAGAGAGGCGAGGGGAAGGCACGTTCCCCCGGCGCCACCAGCACTCCCAGCATGCGCAAGGGGCGAGAGAAGTAACAGCCGTCACTGCCAATCTGCAACCCCTGCCAGCATGAAAGAAGTGAACTCTTGAGACGTCTCAGAACTTTACTTGTATCACATGGCTGCTGACCTTGTATCACATGGCTGCTGACCTTGCATCACATGGCTGCTGACCTTGCATCACATGGCTGCTGACCTTGTATCACATGGCTGCTGACCTTGCATCACATGGCTGCTGACCTTGTATCACATGGCTGCTGACCTTGCATCACATGGCTGCTGACCTTGTATCACATGGCTGCTGACCTTGCATCACATGGCTGCTGACCTTGTATCACATGGCTGCTGACCTTGTATCACATGGCTGCTGACCTTGTATCACATGGCTGCTGACCTTGTATCACATGGCTGCTGACCTTGTATCACATGGCTGCTGACCTTGTATCACATGGCTGCTGACCTTGTATCACATGGCTGCTGACCTTGCATCACATGGCTGCTGACCTTGTATCACATGGCTGCTGACCTTGTATCACATGGCTGCTGACCTGCATCACATGGCTGCTGACCTTGTATCACATGGCTGCTGACCTTGTATCACATGGCTGCTGACCTTGTATCACATGGCTGCTCAACCCCTGCCTGCGTCAAGGGGATGATGGGCCAGCAGCACCTCCTGCCAACACAGCACAGCACAGCACCGCACAGCACCGCACAGCACAGCACAGCACAGCACAGCACAGCACAGCACAGCACAGCACAGCACAGCACAGCACAGCACAGCACAGCTCAGCACAGCACAGCACAGCACAGCACAGCACAGCACAGCACAGCACAGCACAGCACAGCACAGCACAGCACAGCACAGCACAGCACAGCACAGCACAGCACCGCACCGCACCGCACAGCACAGCACAGCACAGCACAGCACAGCACAGCACAGCACCGCACCGCACAGCACAGCACAGCACAGCACAGCACAGCACAGCACAGCACAGCACAGCACCGCACCGCACCGCACCGCACCGCACAGCACAGCACAGCACAGCACAGCACAGCACAGCACAGCACAGCACAGCACAGCACAGCACAGAACAGCACAGCACAGCACAGCACAGCACAGCACCGCACCGCACAGCACAGCACAGCACAGCACAGCACAGCACAGCACCACACCGCACCGCACCGCACCGCACAGCACAGCACCGCACCGCACCGCACCGCACAGCACAGCACAGCACAGCACCGCACCGCACCGCACCGCACCGCACAGCACAGCACAGCACAGCACAGCACCGCACCGCACCGCACAGCACAGCACAGCACAGCACAGCACAGCACAGCACCGCACCGCACAGCACAGCACAGCACAGCACAGCACAGCACAGCACAGCACAGCACCGCACCGCACAGCACAGCACAGCACAGCACAGCACAGCACAGCACCGCACAGCACAGCACAGCACAGCACAGCACAGCACCGCACAGCACAGCACCGCACAGCACAGCACAGCACAGCACAGCACAGCACAGCACAGCACAGCACCGCACAGCACAGCACCGCACAGCACAGCACAGCACCGCACAGCGCAGCACCGCACAGCACCGCACAGTACCGCACAGCACCGACCTGGGTCATGGGAATGATGGGTCCCCTGAAGGGCGGCTTGAAGTCAGGGTAATCCCCCCTCACGGCATACTGGAAGCGCAGATGGTAGACACGCACATTGAACGCCCCCAGGATCAACAGGCAAGCAAGCAGCACAGCTCTGCACCGTACCGCACTGCACCCCACCCACCTGAGTCATGGGGATAATGGGTCCCCTGAACGGAGGCTTAAAGTCGTGGTAATCACCCCTCACGGCGCACTGAAAGCGCAGGTGGTAGAAGCGTGCGTTTGATGCCCCCAGGATCGGCAGCCGATACAGCGCCCTCCGCACCCGGAAGAACGGCCAGACCTGGAGGAGAGGTGTGGGAAAAAAGGGGATGGGGAGAACCAGGTTGAGGGGTGTGTGTAAGGTGACACAAAGCAAGGGCGGGCACACAGCTGATACAAAACTGTTCAAACCTTAACAATTCTCGAAAGTAAATCCATACATCCCCCCTGCTACTCGGCCCCCCCCCCTCCTCCTCACTTCATACACCTCACATCGTACCTTCCCATTGACCCGTGATCGTATTTCCGAAAAAACTCCGGCTGCCAGTGAGGCTGCCAGTGAGGCTGCTTTATAAACTGACTCCAGAACCACTTCACAACTCTCGCATCACACATCGCACATCGCACATCACACATCACACATCGCACATCGCACATCACACATCAGACATCAGACATCACACATCAGACAAGACACATTACACATCATAAACTATACATCTCACATCATACATACCTTCCCATTGACCGTAATTGTATCTCCAAAGAACTCCGGCTGCCAGTGTGGGTGCTCCTTCGGAACAACCCCGTCCGTCGGATAGTTCACCGACCCGTTTGGAAAGAACATCCGATCCGCAATTGCCAATGGCATGAAGAACGGCCCGCCCGGCAGCGGCGCCCACTTGTTGATCTCCCTCTCCTCCCCTTTCGGATCCACTATAACGTACAAGCCCGCCATCCCCGCCATGACGTTTATCCTCGTTATAGCAATGGCGTGGTCATGGTACCAGACAATAGAGGGTCGCTGGTTGTTGTGGTAGTGGTACAGCCGTGTGGAGAACTTAGGTCCTTTCTCCCCGAATTGGGTGAACCAGGCTTGTGGGTGTCCATCGTATATGCTGTGCGTCTCACCCCCATGCCTATGTGGGACTGAAATGAAACAAGGGAGGCAGGGGTGGGAAAAAGGGACGATTGTGCAAGGCTGGCGTCGCTGCTTGTTGTGGTAGTGGTAGAGCTGGGTTTGAGGCGCCTCAAAAGTACCACATGATAGAGGGTCGCTGGTTGTTGTGGTAGTGGTACAGTTGTGTGGAGAACTTAGGTCCTTTCTCGCCAAACTGTGGGTGCCCATCGTATATGCTGTGCGTCTCACCCCCATGCCTATGTGGGACTGAAATGAAGGAGGGAGGGGAGGGGGAAAGGGAGGAGTGTACAAGGGTGCCCTTTCAAACCCCACCAACTGAGTGGACCAGGCCTGTGGGTTTCCGTCAAGAAAGCTGTGAGTCTCACCCCCTTGCCGATGGGGGACTGAAACAAGGGATGCAGAGGGGAAGGGAAATGGGGGGGAAGAAGGGAAGATGAGAATACGAGCTTGGTTTTTCAAATTTCCCTTTACTTCGAGAACCTTCAGCATGGCATGGCAAGGCATGGAATGGCATTGTGTGTCCATCCCATGGCATGGCACGGGATGGCACGGCATGACATGGCATGGCATGACATGGCACGGCATGGCATGGCACGGCATGGCATGGCACGGCATGGCATGGCATGGCATGGCATGGCATGGCACGGCATGGCATGGTAGTGAGTATGTACCGATGGGCACGCCCCCCTTCTTGGGCATGGGGATCATAAGTGTGTCGTCCAGCTGCATGCTGTGAGGGGTGCATGGCATGGCATGGGATGGCATGGCATGGGATGGTGTGGCATAACATGACAGGCATGGCACGGCATGGCATGGCATGGCATGGCATGGCATAGCACAGCATGGCATGGCATGGCATGGCACGCCACGATAGTGAGAGTATGTACCACGCCCCCCTTCTTGGGCATGGGGATCATAAGCGTGTCATCCAGCTGCATGCTGTGAGGGGTGTATGGCATGGCATGGCATGGCATGGGATGGGATGGCGTGGCATGGCATGGCATAGCATGGCATGGGATGGGAAGGCATGGCATGGGATGGCATGGCATGGGATGGCATGGCATGGCATGGGATGGCATGGCATGGCATGGCATGGCATGGCATGGCATGGGATGGCATGGCAAGGCATGGTATGGTATGGCATGGCATGGTAGAAAGAGAACATACCGATGGGCACGCCGCCGTGCTTGGGCATGGGGATGATGAGTGTGTCGTCCAGCTGAATGCTGTGAGGGATGCTTGGCATGGCATTGTGTCCCAAGGCACGGCATGGCATGACAGAAAGAGCATGCACATACCGATGGGCACGCCGCCGTGCTTGGGCATGGGGATCATGAGTGTGTCGTCCAGCTGAATCATGTGCTTCCTGTCCGTGATGCGGTTCGACCAAAAGATCTGACCCAGGGGGTACGTGAGGGAGGGGGGAGGGTAGGGTTGGGGGGGACGAAGGGAGAAGGGAAAGGGTGGATCTGGATCAGAAGTGTGTTGTTCAGCTGAATCATGTGCTTCCTGTCCGTGATGCGGTTCGACCAAAAGTCCTGGCCAGATAGTGTGGAAGAGGTAAAGAGAGAAGGGAGGGGTTGTGGAGAAATTGGAGGAGGGGGGAGGAGGTAAGGTGGAGATGGAGGGGGAAGGTGGGAGAAAGGGAGTGTGACAACGGGGATCAAAGGGGACGTATGAGTAGTATGCAAGAGAGGTTGCAGACAGAGGGAATGTATGTATGGGTGGTACTCTAATTCAGGCGACATGGA
Source organism: Closterium sp. NIES-65 (assembly GCA_948144175.1). Taxonomy (NCBI): domain Eukaryota; kingdom Viridiplantae; phylum Streptophyta; class Zygnematophyceae; order Desmidiales; family Closteriaceae; genus Closterium; species Closterium sp. NIES-65. Next base: position 25,989 of record CANXME010002026.1, read on the forward strand.
GCACGGTCGGTCACATTGCTAAATCCGTTTGCACCGAACCTCACCGCACACAGCTATACAGCGAGGGAAAAATGGTACTGAGGGCGCTCCTGGGTGTCTTTGTTTTGAGTCGACTCAAAACTAGAGTCGAATCAAACTAGGCTCAAACTGGGTCGACTCAAAACCACACACAGCTATACAGCGAGGGGAAAATGGTGCTCAGGGAAGCTCCCGGGTGTCTTTGCCCTTGTGCGCCAGGATGATGGGGCCACGTGAAAAAACCAGAATAAGGGACGACAACCCAGTGGACAAGAGCTCGTTCAGGCCCCCACCTGGGTGTCTTTGCCCTTGTGCGCCAGGATGATGGGGCCGGGGAATGCGGCGGAGCACGTGTTGACCTTTGGACAGACTCACAAGTAACCTCAGCACAGCACAGCACAGCACAGCACAGCACAGCACAGCACAGCAAAGTCAGGCTTCAGCCCCCTACCTGGGTGTCTTTGCCCTTGTGCGCCAGGATGGTGGGGCCGGGGAACGCGGCGGTGCGCTGGTTGAGCCCGTACGCGTACTGCTTTGTGGGCGGCAGGTCCCGATGGAACTTCTGTCAGGGGGGGGGAAAGGGACGGGGGATGGGGGATGGGGACGGAGGGAGGGAGTTAGGGAAGTGTGGTGCGTTGGTTGGTTCAGCCCGTACCCGTACTGCTTGGTGGGCATCAGGTCCCGATGGAGCTTCTGTTAGGTCGGGAAGGGGGAATGGGGAAGGGAATGGGTTGTGGGGGACGCGGCGGTGCGCTGGTTGAGCCCGTACGCGTACTGCTTGGTGGGCGGCAGGTCCTGGTGGAACTTCTGTGAAGGGGTGGGAAGGGGAGGGGGAAGGGGAAAGGGGGAGTTGGAGAAGTATGGTTGAAAGGGGTCCCCGCTGGGGCGGAGGCGGTATGGAGGAAGAGGGGGAGAAAGGGGAAGGTGCGGGGGAGGCGGAGTGGGGTTGGGAGGAGGGGAGGGTAGGGGTTTTAGGGGGGTTTCGGGGATTGAGAAAAATAATCATGATGAAATCAGTCACGTTGTGCGTTGACCGTGACATAACTTCTGCGAGTGGTAAAGGAGGGAGGAGAGAATGAAGGAAGGAGCATTAGCATGTGGTGTTTAATATTAGCATTGACAAGTCTCCGTTCCATGTTATATTAGAATAGCTCTGTGTAAAGAAACTTCATGAAACGAATCAGTATTGTTCCTTGCGCGCGGCTATACAGTTGAACTTGACATTTGATCGCAGCTGTCCAATACAACGATTGGATTCTCATCCGTAGATTCCGTTGCAACACTTTTACGAGCCTTCACATCGGGAAATCGGCTCCATCTCATCTCGTGCTGCAGGCAGGACGTGTACGGGTGAGGCTTTGTTTTGGTCAACCCAGAATATTGGTCGTCGAACCTCTAGGGTTAAGGCGACATCGTTCTTCGCTTCGACTTCCTCAGCAGCAACGGCAGAGCGCAAATTGCTCAGTGCCGAGGCCGGAGGTCGTCTACAATCCACCCCACGTTGGGCGTGTTTAATCCGGGTCGCCTCTCCTGCGGCAGTCGTAGATGTTGCATAGGCGTCGCTAGAGCTGGAAGGCTATCGTCGTATGAAGTCAATTTGGAAATTACCGCGTAGATCTGAAAGTCCGAATCGCGCATGGCACATCCCAAAGACCGAGTGCCGCCTGGCAGGTCTGAAAGACCGAATCGCGGAAAATATGGATAACGAGTCGCGCTTGTAAAAATCCGAAAGACCGAGTGGCAACTGCTAGATCTGAAGGACCGAGTCGCGGTAGAAGGTCCGAACGATTGTGTCGCGTTTGGTAGATCTGGAAAAGCGAGTCGCGCCTGGTAGATTGAATCATTACCCAGGGTGCCAACGAGTCGCACCTGGTAAATCTGGAAAACGCCGATGCGAACGAGCTTCCCGTCGCTCGTGTCGACGGCGACTCGCATGGTGGTCGCCAGGTCGTCGACGAACTTGCATAGTGCGCGCGCGGGGAAGGCGTTGCGGCACTTAGGGCCCGCCGCTGGCGTCCCCAACGCTCCCGCGTTCCTGCCAGCAACATCCACGGCTGCGGGGGCATACGTGCGCCATGAAGAGGGTTGAGGCGAGCGGCGGGGATGGGTTGGTCACCAGCACAGTGCGCGCAGTGCGCGCGGAAGGGATTGAGAAGGGGGGATGGGGGAGGGGTAAGGAGGGAACAATATGTGCGCTAATCAGGAAGAACCGCCACAGCTGGTGCGGACGGCGGACGGCGTCCATATCGCTCCCGCGCTCCTGCCTGCAGCAGCTGGTCAGCGGGACAGCGGGTAGTATATGGGGACGACTCCGACTGGAAGGGAGGGAAAAAGGGGGAGGGGTATATGGGGAGCAGTGTTACAGGGACACGGATCGCTATGCAGGGTCCAGCTGATGGAACATTCTCATTGCGGAATTTATACGCCCCATGAGGTAGAGGTTTACCAGAGACATGGACGACCGCGCGCGGGGCGAAGGCGGCGACGAGAAGCAACCCCACACAGAGACGCACGGCCATCGCCATGCTTCGAGTCATTGGGCGCTTCAAAGCGCAAGTTTCGGCGAGCGCTTGCGAAATGAGCGCGCCGCGTGTGGCGGCGGGGCGTCGGGCTCCCCTAGCGACTCGCTGGAAAGGGGAATGTTCCTACAGCCTCCAGGAATCTCTGCGGCGGTAGTACAACGCGTCCACCGGAGGATGCGACAATGCAGTGAGCCGTAGCGAGCCGCGACGCGCGCAATCTGCGGAATGGATTCAGGCGAGCACCCGACGATTACGCCGACGCGAATGATTCCGGATACGGTCGACCTTCAAGGTTGATAGTAGTTGGGGGTAAGACCGTCTGACGACGAAGTATGACGGCTTCGCTAGAAGAAGAGTGACGGGGATGAACAATAACCCAGCAAACCCTACGAGGTCTAGAGAAGCATGCTGTGCGCGCTAGGATCTGTGGAGCGAGCTAGGTGTCTAGGGAGGAGAGGCGCCAAGGGCAGTGCTCTGCCAAATAGCTCACGTGGAAGCACAGGATGGAAACAAGGTTTCGAGTGACTCGTCGTGTTCAGGGGCGCTGAGGCAACAGATTTCGCACGAAATGGGCTAGCGCGATTTGGCCGAAGGGCGGCCGTGACGAGGCAGAACGATCACTTGGCTGTCGTGTCGTCGAGTTGAGAGACTCGACATTCCAAAACGATTGGTCAACATTTCTTTGCGGCGTCGTGTCGAAGCCAGGATGGAGCTGTGCGGGCGGCTGAGATTGAGAGAAAACTGCACCGTAGAGAACATCCGACAAAAACTCCATGGTGACAGGGTTGGTGGAGAGAGGGAATTGGGACATCAGATGTCGGAGACGTTTTTACCGCTAAATTGGACCGTCTTGCCCGTGAGCTTGGTTTGAGATCTGCACCCCTTTTACATAAGTGAGTTTGGATCCCAGACTAAACTCTAGTTTTGACTTCCAGATTCTCAATCTTAGTCAGGAAACCGCATACACCGCCACGATGCTGGCCGTGAGGTATTTGAAGATAGAAATTGATACGTACTTGGAAGACGTGGAAAGGCGAATCGGTTGCTGTCAGAGTTTCACGCGCTGAAAGCATAGCTGGGGGAATGCACCAACAGGGGCTGCGTTTGAGAGTTTGGTAGGGGTGGACCGGGCTGTCGATTCACAGATATGTGTCCGTTACCCTGAGAACTCGGGGCTAGTAGCTTCTCAGCTCATATATTTTCAGGATTCTCAACGGACAGTTTTGGAAACTTGCCTAAATTCTGCGCGCATTCTCCTCCCTCCCCCCCCCCCTCCCCCCTTCTTCTTGACCTTGGACTCTTAACGACGACCCAAACCCCCACCCCCCACCCCCCCCCCTCCAAAAAAAAAAACATACCTCCGTCTCCCCAGCGTGCTCTGCTCTTTTTGAGTAGATATCTAGATAATTTAGGTTTTTTAGGCATGTGTTCAGGACAGGAATCAAAATGATATGAAATTAAGGGCCGGTTCGGGATACTCCCCGGATATTTCATGGCCTGTTTCGGGGCACCTTAGCCTCGTAAGGGCTGGGCCCGGACCAATCGACAGCCCTGGATGGAACATGCTCTATGTGGTACGAGAAGGTGAACGACACACTGGGGCTGAATTTGCTTCGCAAAATTTGGAATTTCTCCAAAAGGGTCGTCATGTCGTGTCGTGTCTTGTAGTCGTGTCGTCGCCACTCTAATCCTTCAAGACCAAACGCGAACCGCGAAGTGCGTGTGTGAGCCGCGCAAGCTACCCAATCACGCAAGCTGAAGCGACTGGGTGGTTGAAGGCGTGTGAGCGACATGAATTCTGTCGCCTGGAAGGAATGTGCTTCGCATTCTGCCACGTGTAAAACACCCGACTATTTAACGATTAATCTGCATCCAGCTCGTCTCTATGGCGAAGAAACTCCAGTTGCAACATGTTGAAGGCGAGCGGCTGGCGCCGCCAGCGGCGCGAGGTAGGGGCGCTCAGCCGCTTCTAGGTAGGGGCGCTCAGCAGCTTCTTCTGTACAGTTCTGTACAGTAGGGCAGGAATGAGCAGCAGTGGGCATTTGTGTTTTGTTTCACCTGCCCTCCTCACAAACATTTATGTAGCACTGTACAGTACACCCAACAGATATTGCAGAACAGCGTCATCCTGATTCCAGACCTGACTCCTGCAGCATTCAATGGCAACCGAAATGCGGCCCACGTGTGCCATCGTCGGCACCGCCACGCCACAGTGCCTCGCAACTGACTTCAAGGTTTGGATTTGTGTTGATCAAAACACGGAAATGCATTGTTGTAATGAAAATTCCTTTTCCTTACTTCGCGTCCCCGCTCAGCGCGTACACCACTGTAGCACCACAGTCAGCACTGTTACCACTCGCAACCCTCGCATCGACAATCCTCCCGCCACCTTCGCACGTCGCACCCCGACCTCACGGCTCGGCGGGTAACCCGCGCTCCGGGCCTCCGCTTCGACATTTCCCCAAACCTCAGTCCCAGGCCCGACGCGCGACAACGACAGTCCATTACCATTACCACTGTAGTTTCGCTATATATTCTTCGCGCATGCCTTCGCTCATTGGATAGTGCAATTCTAGCTCGATCACTCAATTGCACTCGTAACAATTGTGAAAGCATGAATTACTGAATTTTACTTGCTTATGCACCAAACATCCCTCATGAGTGCAACTAAATCTTGTCTTGGGTATATGCCTCCGTCAGGAATTTGACATCTCTTTACGTCGCACCTGTTTTACAGCGAACGACGAGCAAGTGATTATGGCTTGCATCCTCCTACACAATATCCAGAACCCCCTCCAATAAATCAGCTACTGCAAGTACGGAACAGTTTCAATTAAATACTCTATTGACTGACACATGTTTGGTGTTCTGTTCTGAATCGGCATTGAGAAATGGAGTTGCACTAGTCACAGGTAAGTAGAGAAAAAGGTATATGAATTCAGGGGTACCGGTAAAAACACAGTTGCTTCAAGTTGTTGGTACCACCACCACCCAACACTGAAATTTTGCCAGCAGCGTGCACAACCAAGTCACGGTCTGAGACAGAATGGGAGACTGGGTGTTGTTGCTGGCCCTATAAGTCTGTTCTGCACTGCACTGCTCTGCACCGCTTGCTACTCCACAGGTGTTGCCAATACAGATGCTATGGTTTCGCCAAAGCCGACGCCAGCCGAGCCAGACCCAAGCTCCCCGAGCCTCCCGCTGGGGCTCGGCGGCGGTAGAGCCGAAGCACAACAGCGCTGGCAACCAGGGGGCAGGCGACAGCAAGGGCGAGATAGGCCAGGTGCCATCTGGGGGAGGTTACACCTGCCCAACCGGGGGAGGCTGCAGCTGCAAAGTGGTCGGTGGAGGGTGCGTGAGAGGGGGAGGTGGGAGGGTGGTGGGGCAAGTGCAGGTGGTGGTGTGGGGGGTGGCTTGGATGCTCTTGGTTGGGGTTGTGCTGGTGATTGGCCATTGCTGGATCGGCGTCCTTAGACTGTGTGGAATGGGGGGAAGAGCCAGAACGAAATGATAAAAAACCCGGGCGGATTCAATGATAGGATACACGTAATAGCTGTGCGATGCATTGTGACGGATGGGCAACGGGAGATGCACTCACGTGAACGAGAGGGCCCCAAGAGGCATGCTGCAAGAAATGGAGATGAATCCGAAATGGGATGAGGAAGTGAAGAAGGGATGGAAAGAGCTAGCAAGCTACGGCCGTTGATCACCCACCTTGTGCTGTCGCATGGGTGCTGTTGATCACCCACCTTGTGCTGTCGCATGGGTGCCGTTGATCACCCACCTTGTGCTGTTGCATGGGTGCCGTTGATCACCCACCTTGTGCTGTCGCATGGGTGCCGTTGATCACCCACCTTGTGCTGTCGCATGGGTGCCATGGATCGGCGAGAGGAGAGGGGCGATTGAAGAGCTGCAAGGGATGTTGGGGAATGGAACGGGAAGGAGATGAAGAGGTGGAGCGTGTTTGAGCATATTACGAGGTGCCTGTCTATCTCAGAAGATTTTTTTTTTAAGACATCCCAGAACTAGACTAGAGGGGATGAAGAGGTGAACAATTTGAGGAGTGTATGCTTGGGGTGCCTGTGTAGTTCAGAAGAATGTTGTGAGGAGTGGGATGAAGAGGAAATGGTTAAGAGGCGAATGTTAGAGGGCATGTTGAGAGGAGCATGCTAAGGGGTGATTTTTCTTAGGTGGTGTCCATGTGTTCTGGGATGGTGTCCATGTGTTCTGGGATGGTGTCCATGTGTTCTGGGATGGTGTCCATGTGTTCTGGGATGGTGTCCATGTGTTCTGGGATGGTGTCCATGTGTTCTGGGATGGTGTCCATGTGTTCTGGGATGGTGTCCATGTGTTCTGGGATGGTGTCCATGTGTTCTGGGATGGTGTCCATGTGTTCTGGGATGGTGTTGTGTTCGGCTGACTGGAATCAACACAAGGGAGAGCGGATCTAGCTTTGCTTCGGAATATGCAAAAGCAGGTCAGAGGCAGAAGCCATAATGGATAGGAGAAGGAACAATGAGTGAGCAAGGGAACGGAAGGGGCGTGGGAAGAGGGAGAGAGAAAGAGGTGAAGGAGGGCGAAAGGATGAAGGGCAGCTCACCTGGTGGTGATGATTCGATGCACCGCTGAATCTGCCACACACCATGAGAACAGCCGTGGGAGGTGGGTGATGAGAGGAAGTGAGTGAGACAAGGCGGAGAGATTGGGTGCAGGAGATGCAAAAAGTATGAAGGTTTGAAATTAGACAGGATTCAACGAAACATGAAACCACCATGTCACACTCCCCTCCCACCATACCTTGCTCATCCCAACCACCCCTTCCCCCATCCCGCCATACCTTGCTCATAAGCTCGTGGACCACCACTGCTGACCATACCCATGTCCACCATACCCATACCCGTGTCCACCATACCCATACCCATGAACCTTGCCCATCTCGCTCACCCCTCCAACACCACCCATACCTTGCTCAGTCACACACACATCCTTCAACCATCCCACCATACCTTGCTCATGAGTTCGCGCACCACCACAGCAGCCACTCTCAGCTGCTCCTCACTCTCAAACCGCAACTGCACCACCGCTGCCCCCGCCCCTCCTCCTCTTCCTGCTCCCCCTGCTTCCCCCGCTGCTCCCGCCACTCCCCCCACTCCTCGCTTCTCCACTCCTCTCCCACCGAAATCCTCTACATTGCCGATAGTAGACCCGGTTTTCCCTGTCCCAGATACGACCTCCCCCAGGTCGTCCTCCCCACACATGGCGCCTGCAGGCCCCATCTCCCACTCGTCCTCGCCGCCCCCCTCTCCCACTGCGCTCCCCACCTCCCCCTCCTTCTCCTCATCCTCGTCAATAACAGACTCTCTACCGTCTATAGTCCCTGCCAGCACTGACATGCTTACAGTGCTCATCCCCTCCTCCTCATCCTCCTCCTCCTCTTCCTCCCTTTCTCCCTCCCCCTCTCCCACCTCTCCCCTCCCCCTTTCGTCTTTCCCCACTAGCCCACCACCAGACGATCCCACCCACTGAACCTTCCCCCGTCCTTCCCCCCTCTCTGCTTCCCTTCCCCCACCTCCGCCCCTCTCTCCTCCAGCAATCTTCCCTGTTCCTTCCACACACCCACTCTCTCCTGCTACCCTTCCTTCCATCCCACCATTACACACAGAACCATTAGTAGCAGCGGTAGCAGCGGCAGCAGCAGCCGCAGCAACAGCAGCGGCATTATCAGCAGCAACACTCCCAGCCTTTCCACGCTCCTCTGCCTCCTCCCCTTCGATGCTAAACACCCCTATCGGCCCGCCACGCTTGCCGCCCCTGCCAGTCAGGCTCGGCGCGCCGAGCCTCTCCTCCCGAGCCTCCTCCTCCGAGATGTTCCCGAGGGAAGAAGGGGTTCGACGACGGGCCAGGGAGGTTTGGGAGGGGGAGAGAGGCGAGGAGGAGGAGGGGGGAGGGAGGGTACCGAGAGCAGCGACAGAGCGGAAGGAGGGGGTGGAGGTGAGGAAGGGGGTGGGTTCCATGAAGTGAGGGTGCGGGTGAGGAGGGGGGTTGGCTGCTGTTGAGGAGACGGGAGGGGCCTGTGGTGACAGCAACAAGGGTGGGAGAAAGAGAGCAGAAGAGAGGAATAATGAAAAAGGGGACAAGGGAGGGGTCCATGATGTGAGGTGAGGGTGCGGGTGAGGGGGTAGGGTGGTTCCTGTTGAGGAGACAGGAAGAGCCTGTGGTGGCACAGGGGTGGGAGGAGGAGAGCAGAGGGGAGAATGAACGAGGACGGGGACACGGGGGAAGGGTTGACGATGTGAGGGTGGGGGTGAGGGGAGAGGGTGGTTCCTATTGAAGAGACGGGAAGGGCCTGTGGGTGGCGGGCACAGGGGTGGGAAAAAGAGGCAGACGGTGGGAGGATAAGAACAGGCGTGCGGAAGAAGGTTGTACAAGTGGGAAAGAATGAGAAAGGGCATCTTTTCGAGTCAAATAGAAAAAAGCAGAGGGATGGGAGGAAAAGCATAAGGGTGGGGAGGAAGAGAGCATAGTTGGAAAAGCATGAGAGGGGGGAAAGGGGAAATGTCCTGATATGGGGATGGTTTTGAGTCGTTAAGAAAAAGGAACGGGAAAGGGGAGGGTTCTATGATATGGGCAAAGGCGTGAGAGGGAGGGAAGGGATGGGTGGAGGAATAAGTGGAAGGAAGTGTGAAAGGGTGTAATGAGGCAAGGCACGCTCATGTGTGAAAGGGTGTAATGAGGCAAGGCACGCTCATGTGTGAAAGGGTGTAATGAGGCAAGACACGCTCTTGTGTGAAAGGGTGTAATGAGGCAAGACACGCTCTTGTGTGAAAGGGTGTAATGAGGCAAGACACGCTCTTGTGTGAAAGCATGTGAGGCAAGATACTACTGCAACACTCACATGGCCCACTGTCTCCCCTGCCTTGCGTGCATCCACCACAGCTTGTAAGAAGTCTATTGATACCTGCACCCACCTGGGGGTGAGGAGAGGGGAGGAGGGGGCGACAAGGGAGGAAAGGCAAAAAGGGGAGGAAGAAGAGATGTGACTCTTATGTGCGCATAAGTGTGAACTCCCATCTCACCACCTGGCTTGCATGCATCCACCAGAGCCTGTAGGAAGCCCTTTGACACCTGCACGCACAGGGCGAAGGGAAGGAGTGAGTTGAGGGAGGGAGTGAGATGAAGGAGGGAGTGAGATGAGAGAGGGAGTGAGAGGAGCGGGGGAATGTGAACTCCATATCACCACCTGCCTTGCGGTTATCCAGCACGGCTTGTAGGAAAATCCAAGGAGACATGCATCCACCTGGGGAAGGGAGGAGCCGGGGAGGGAGGGCAACAAGGAGAGCGAGGAGAGATGGATGGAGATGAGTCGATACGTTGCGTGTTGAGGAGAGATGGATGGAGATGAGTCGATACGTTGCGTGTTGAGGAGAGATGGATGGAGATGAGTCGATACGTTGCGTGTGAGGAGAGGAAAGGAGGAAGTGATTTATTGAGGAAGCCCAACAAGCGGAGGAGGAAGGGATGAAGGGTAAGGGGTGGGTGGGAGAGAATATGTGCGTCCACCATACCGACCACACACACACACCCACAACACACATGCACACCACCCACCATATGCTGCTGGCAGTGAGGCCCTGCAGGTACGCCAGATGGACCCCGTGGTGTGACACTGCCAGCACCCAAGCCAACCTTTAAGGACCAACTAATCCGGCCAAGGCTGGAAACTCAACTGGAAACGCCCACCACACACCCTCCACACGACACACCCTCCACACGACACACCCTCCACACGACACACCCTCCACACAACACACCCTCCACAGACCCTCCACACACCCTCCACACACCCTCCACACGCCCAACACGCCCACACACCACACACCACACACACTGACACAAGCACAGCACGCACACCACCCACCATATGCTGCTGGCAGTGAGCCCCTGCAGGTACGCCAGATGCCCTCCGTGGTGTGACACAGCCAACACCACGTTTGGGTTGGCCCTGCGGAGTATGAGGGGGAAGGGAAGGGAGAGATAGGACCAAGAAGCAATGAATTCGGAGAGAACAGGGGAGCGGTAAGACAGAGGGTATGCCAGATGGCCCCCGTGGTGAGACACTGCATTTTGAGGCGCCTCAAAACAGGGGAGCGGTTAAGTGCATTTAACAGAGGACAGAGGGTACGCCAGATGGCCCCCGTGGTGAGACACTGCATTTTGAGGCGCCTCAAAACAGGGGAGCGGTTAAGTGCATTTAACAGAGGACAGAGGGTACGGCAGATGGCCCCCGTGGTGAGAGGTACCACATGTTGCACCTCGTTTGGGTTGGCTCTGAGGACAGGAGGGGGAGAGACAGGAACAGACTCAGCAGTGGTGTGTTTTCGTCTCTTAAAACATCACCGGGAGAGGCTCTGACAGTCAAAGGAATTGAGGCAAAGTTTGACTGCACACTTCTCTTCCGGCACACACACATGCCCTTACCCCAGAACCTCCCGGCCTCGTCCCACTCACTTGGCCTCGTCCCACGGAATGGCCTCCCGGGTGCAGATGGGGTCATCCAGTGCGCTCACTGCCAGCAGCGGCACCGCCACCTCTGGAAGAAATTGAGCCGAGCCGCAGCGACGGTAGTATGTGTCTACGGTCTGAAGAGGGGGGGAAACAAAGGGAAGGGGGGGAAGGGAAGGGGCAAAAGTAGGGGCGAGAAGAGGGGGGCAGTGGACAGCCAGCAGCGGCACTGCCATTGCAGGGAGGAACTAGCAGAACCAGTTGAGGCAGGAACTGAGGACAGCTGCAGCAACGGGGATCAGAAGAGCATGATGAAATTGAACAAGACGTCACCAGGGTGCAATCAGGGTTCATGACAGCACGGGGAGTGGACAGAGTGCAATCAGGCTGAAATACATGACGCACCTACATGACGTGCTTACATGACGTGCTTACATGACGTGCTTACATGACGTGCTTACATGACGTGCTTACATGACGTGCTTACATGACGTGCTTACATGACGTGCCTACATGACCACAAGGCATGCCATGAGAGCACAGAGCAGCATGGCAGTACCTCATAGTTGCTGACGATGCGAGTTTTGAGGCGCCTCAGAAGATTTTGGAGACGATTTTTGAGGCGCCTGAAAATTTTTTGAGGCGCCTAAAGAATCGCAGCATGGCAGTACCTCGTAGTTGCTGACAATGCGAGTTATGCGGTCGTCAAACTGGCGGATGGTGCGCGCCTGAATGAGTTTGCTTGCGGGGATGGTGGTGAGAGGGCCAAGACAGAGAAAGGAGCGCGGAATGATGTGAGAGGATGGCTCGGAGCAGGAGAAAGGGGAAGAATGGCACAGCGGATTCTGCAGTTGCTGAGAGTGCCAAAGGTTGAAACGAAATGATAAGCTGGTGATCAGCACACACACGAGATGAACCTATTGCGCTGCACATGCACTAACATTCCAGCCAGCACATGCCGCCCACATAGCACATGCCGCCCAGCACATGCCGCCCAGCACATGCCGCCCAGCACATGCCGCCCACATAGCACATGCCACCCAGCCCATGCCACCCCGCACACGCATGTTGCAGAGAACATGCCGCCCACCCACCTTCATGACGTGCTGCACGTCCACGAGGTGCTGAAAGCTGTCCTTGTGACTGCGAGGGGAGAGAGGAGAGGTGAAAGAGAGTGGAGGAGGAGGGCGGGGGGGAGAAAATGACCGAGAACCAAGCAAAGGCAAGACAAAAAGAGTGCAGAGGAGAGAGGAGGAGGGTGGGGGATGAGGAGGAAAGCAATCAAGGGGGACGAGTGAGCGGGAAAAGAATGCAGCACAGCCGCAGTTTCAGACATGACAGTAGTAATTTGCATCACATGCACTTTCAGAGATTCTCACACCACAACTCAACCCGTCCCATGGCATCCCATGCCACCCCATGCCCTCCCGTGCTATCCCATACCATCCCATGGCATCTCATGCTATCCCATGGCATCTCATGCTATCCCATGGCATCTCATGTCACTCCATCTTATCCCATGACATGTAGCCGTTGGCTCACAGCTTGGCCATGCCATGCCATGCCATGCCATGCCATGCCATGCCATGCCATGCCATGCCATGCCATGGCATCATCACAAGGGTTTCGTCTCACAGCTTGGCAAAGTCTCTGAGGCCCGTGACCATGGCAGTGTTGTACACTCGCTGCCTTGTCCGCCGATTCATCCATCGATCACAGATCTGGGCGAAAGGGTGGGCGGGGGAGAGAGGGGGAGAGAGGGGGAGAGAGGGCGAGAGAGGGGGAGAGAGGGGGAGAGAGGGCGAGAGAGGTGGGGAGAGGGGGAGAGAGGGCGAGAGAGGTGGGGAGAGGGGGAGAGAAGGGGAGAGAAAGGAACAGAAAGGGCATCACGCACTGGTTTAGGGTTCAGGGCTAAACAATTGAGAGCGCAGGGCGCAGTGGGTAATGGAGGGGGGGGGGAAAGTAAGTGGGGAGTTAAAATGGGCATGATGTTGCTTCTGAGCCGAAACGTGTGCGAAATGCGAATGGCACTGTTGCTGGCAGTTGAATGCGCACTCGCAAAACGTAAGTAACTCCATTATGTGTGAAAAGATATTTCAATTACAGCCCATCCACGCCACACCAGTGCCGCCCATCCACGCCACACCAGTGCCGCCCATCCATGCCATGTGTAGAGTGGACCAAGAGCGGACCAGTGAGAGCATACCAGCACGGCACATGGTGGCACAAGGCGAGCCCATACCAGCAGGTCCCAGGGATTGCCGATGGAGACAGCAGCTTGGATGGGCCCCGACGCACCCTCCTCCCCCAGGTACTTCACCTGCAGTAGAGGGGGAACGGGGGGGAAGAGACCGGAAGGAGGGGGGAAGAAGGAAAGCAGGGAGGGCAGGACAGCAGGGAGGGCAGGACAGCAGGGAGGGCAGGACAGCAGGGAGGGCAGGACAGCAGGGAGGGCAGGACAGCAGGGAGGGCAGGACAGCAGGGAGGGGAGCACAGATGGAGACAACAGCTTGGATGGGCCCCGAGGCACCCTCCTCCCCCAGGTACTCCACCTACAGTAGAGGAGTGTGCGGACGGGCAGGCAGGGCGGATGGGAGGTCGCGGGGATGAGGATTCCACGATGCCTCACCACAAGTCTTCTCGGCTCCCAGCGACGTGCCAATGGCATAGAGGGGCGCTAGCGGGTCATCTTCCTGCACAAGCCTGATGAGTCGCCCCCCCCTCTCTCCCCCCCACCACACCAGCATGCTTCAAGGCTGCCCATCTATCTTCAAGGCTGCCCGTCTATCTTCAAGGCTGCCCGTCTATCTTCAAGGCTGCCCGTCTATCTTCAAGGCTGCCCATCTATCTTCAAGGCTGCCCATCTATCGTCAAGGCTGCCCATCTATCGTCAAGTCATTCGGTGAATCTCCCTCACTCACCAGGATGTTGACTCCCAGCGACGTGCCGATGGCATAGAGGGACACGCGGCGTGGGGTGGGGGGAGGTAGTCCTTGTACTCAAGGCCGATGAGTGAGTAAGTCCCTCCCACCACACCTGTATCGTTCAAGCCTGTCCATCCATTCTACTTGTCCTATGAATGCCCCACCAGGATGTTGGCTCCAAGGGATGAGCCGATGGCATAGAGGGGCGCGCGGGGTAGGGGTAGTCCTGCTGCACCAGGCCGGTGAGTGAATAAGCCCCTCCCACCTTCCCACCCGCCCACTACACCTGAAGCTGTCTCACCAGGATGTTGGCTCCAAGGGACGTGCCGATGGCATAGAGGGGCGCGTGGGGGTAATCTTGTTGCACCAGGCTGATGACAAAGCGCAGGTCCGTGGTCCACCCCGCATTGTAGAAGCGGTTTGACTGGGAGTAGGTGGGGAAAGGGCGGGGAGAGAGTGGGGGCAGGGGCGGGGAAGGGAGATATAGAGGTGACAGAGCGCAGGTCCGTGGTCCACCCCGCATTGTGGACACAGCGGGAGGCTGTGGGGAGCGGGCGGGGAGGGGTGGCAAGGGGGTAGGGGAGGGGAAATGAGGCAGAGGGGTGGCAAAGGGGTAGGGGAGGGGAAATGAGGCAGAGGGGTGGCAAGGGGGTAGGGAGGGGAAATGAGGCAGAGGGGTGGCAAGGGGGTAGGGAGGGGAAATGAGGCTGTTGGGGAGCGGGAAGCTGTGGGGAGCGGGCGACACTGCACTGCACTGCACTGCACTGCACTGCACTGCACTGCACGAACTAGTCAGCAGAGGGGAGGGCTGGCTCCGCGACGCTGCTTCATGTGGATGGATCTATGTGGATGGATCTATTTGGATGGATCTATGTGGATGGATCTATGTGGAAGGATCCATGTGGATGGATCCATGTGGATGGATCTATGTGGATGGATCTATGTGGATGGATCTATGTGGATGGATCTATGTGGATGGATCTATGTGGATGGATCTATGTGGATGGATCTATGTGGATGGATCTATGTGGATGGATCAATGTGGTTGGATCTATGTGGATGGATCTATGTGGATGGATCTACGTGGATGGATCTATGTGGATGGATCTACGTGGATGGATCAATGGCACAGCTGATTCAATAGAAGAATCGTTTGACTGTAACCCAGCGTGACTGTAAGCAGTAAATAAGGTGTTGTGTGAGCTCACAGTGATGGTGACGTCCCCCAGGCCTCGATGGTTGGGCACCAGCGTTCGCCACCCTTTTGAGAATTCTCTAAGGCGAATCCAGAGTAGGGGTTACGTACTAACTAAGCAGTGCTGCGTTGACTTTTGAGGCGCCTCAAAACTCAAAAAAATTTGAGGCGCCTCAAAACTCACAAAAAATTGAGGCGCCTCAAAACTAAAAAAATTTGAGGCGCCTCAAAAGGTGAATTCAGAGTAGGGGTTACGTACCAACTAAGCAGTGCTGCGTTGCTCGAGCTCACTCACAGTGCTGCGTTGCTTGAGCTCACTCACAGTGATGGTGGTAATGCATTCCCAGCCCTCGATGGTTGGGCACCGGAAAGCACAGTGGCGTGTGAGCACTGAGCACTATGCGTCATCTCATGACTGTAAGAAGTGGTTACAGTGGTTACAGTGTTAAGCTATTTCAACGCACAGTGATGGTGACGCCCCCCAGGCCTCGATGGTTGGGCACCAGCGCTCGCCACCCGTGCCGTGTGACGCCCGCCACACACTGCCGCATGTACTGTGCAGGGGGGTGGCGTGCACGGGAGGGAGGAGCAGGAACCCGAGGGGCGCAGAGGGGATTAAATGGGTGCAAAGGGGAGAAATGAGGAGCAGAAGGGAAGAAGGGAGCAGAAGGGAAGAAGGGAGCAGAGAGGAAGAAGGGAGCAGAGGGGAAGAAGGGAGCAGAGGGGAGCAGAGGGGAAGAAGGGAGCAGAGGGGAAGAAGGGAGCAGAGGGGAGCAGAGGGGAAGAAGGGAGCAGAGGGGAGCAGAGGGGAAGAAGGGAGCAGAGGGGAGCAGAGGGGAAGAAGGGAGCAGAGGGAAGCAGAGGGAGAGAGGGGAGGAATTGGGAGCCAATGCAACCTCCACAGCCACAGAAGTCACACAGAGTGCTGTGTGCTGTGTGCTGTGTGCTGTGTGCTGTGTGCTGTGTGCTGTGTGCTGTGTGCCGCGCAGATGCGAGCAGAGGGGCAATGAGAGGTGGAGGGTGGTGTGGGTAAAACTGGAGGTGGGAGAGGAGGGAAAACGGGTGAAGGGGGGAAGCGCAAGAGCGGATGGAGGTGGGAAGCGCAAGAGCAGGTGGTGTGTACGGGGAGGTGGGGGAAGCACGGCTTTGTGCTCGAATTACATTTTATCACCATCACCATCACCATCACCACCACCATCCCCATCACCATCACCATCCCCATCACCATCCCCATCCCCATCCCCATGCCTATCCCATCCACACTGTCATCCCCATCCCCATCCCCATCCCCATCCCCATCCCCATCTCCATCCCCATCCCCACTCCCATCCCCATCCCCATCCCCATCCCCATCCCCATCCCCATCCCCACCCCCATCCCCATCCCCATCCCCATCCCCATCCCCATCCCCACCCCCGTCCCCATCCCCATCCCCATCCCCATCCCCATCCCCATCCTCATCCCCATCCCCATCCCCATCCCCACCCCCATCCTCACCCCCATCCCCATCCCCATCCCCATCCCCACCCCCATCCCCATCCTCACCCCCATCCCCATCCCCATCCCCATCCCCATCCTCACCCCCATCCCCATCCTCACCCCCATTCCCCATCCCCATCCCAATCCCACCCCCATCCCCATCCCCATCCCCATCCTCACCCCCATCCCCATCCCCATCCCCACCCCCATCCTCACCCCCATCCCCATCCCCATCCCCATCCTCACCCCCATCCCCATCCTCACCCCCATTCCCCATCCCCATCCCCACCCCCACCCCAGACCATTGCACCCCAACCCACAACAACCCTCACCTTGTCACAGGACTGGCTGGTAAGCCCCAGCACCACAATCACATATACATATCATCATCCTCATCAACCCCAACCAACCCCACCCAAATCCACCCCATCCCAACCAACCCCACCCCACCCCACCCCACTCCACTCCACCTCACCCCACTTCACCCCACTCTACCCCATCCCACCCTAATGCATCCCACCCTAACCGCATCCCACCCCCTTGTGACTGAACTGGCTAGTAAGCCCTGGAACCACAATCATAGATGTATATCCCCATCATCCCCATCATCTCCAACCCACCCCACCCCTCACCTTGTCATTGGACTGACTGGTAAGCCCCGGCACCACAATCACAGTCGGAACCTGCGATGTCCGCTCCGCCCTCCCTCCTGCCACCTTTGCCTCTCCATTCCCCCCCTGCCGCTCCTGCACCAGTCCCGTGGCCGCCCTTCTCCCCAACAGCGCCCACCCCTCCCAATCCCACCCCACCTCTCACCTTGTCACTGGACTGACTGGTAAGCCCCGGCACCACAACCTCAATTGGCACCAGAGACGTCCGCTCCGCCCTCCCTCCCGCCACCTTTGCCTCTCCGCCTTTCCCACTGCCCCTGCACTCTTCGCTTGGCCGCCCCTCTCCCCACCAGCGCCCACCCCACCGCACTCTATTCCACCCAACCCCACACCACCCCTCACGCACCTTGTCACTGGACTGAATGGTAAGCCCCGGCACCACACTCAAAGAATACAGATCCTCGTCCCAACATCCCCACCCCGCCCCACCCCACCCCACCCCACTCCTCTCCACCCCACCCCACCGCATCCCACCCCTCACCTTGTCACTGGACTGGCTGGTAAGCCCCGGCACCACAATCACAATCGGCACCTGCGACGTGCGCTCCGCCCGCCCTCCCGCCACCTTTGCCTGTCTGCCTCCACCCCATTCCACCCCACCCCACCCCGGCCACCGCACTCCACCCCACCCCACCCCACCACACCCCTCACCTTGTCATTTGACTGGCTGGTGAGCCCCGGCACCACAATCACAATCGGCACCTGTGATGAGCGCTCCGCCCGCCCTCCCGCCACCTTTGCCTCTCCGCTCCCCCCCACTCCCGCCGCTCCTGCACCCTTCCCGCCCTTCCCCCCACCGACTGCAGGAGAATGGTGGGTAATGTGAAACGAACGGACATGGAGGGGGACGAACGGACAGGAGAATGGCAGGTGGCACAATGCATTACGGCAGAGGCGAACGGGAGAATGGGAGGGACGGGGAAAAGGTGGGTAATGTGAAACGACGGACATGGAGGGGGATGGGGTGTGGTGGGAGGAGGATAATTTTGACTTCGACGAAGTGATTTGGAATTGACTATCACAAACCCATGCGCCCCCCATCACCCCCCTGCACCCCTTATCGCCCCCCTGCACCCCCCTGCACCCCTCACCTGCTGCTTCAGGTTCAGCCCAGTCGAGGCCGAGGGTGCCGCCATCAGGTGTGCGCACCACATGCCTGAATTGGAGGAAGACACGGGGGTAGGGGGGGGGGGTAGGAGCAGACGACTTTTGAGACGTCTCAAAAGTCGCCATCAGGTGTGCGCACCACATGCCTGAATCGGAGGGAGGTACGGGGGGGGAGGGGGGGGGGGGGGGGAGGGGGCTGTTAGGAGCAGACAGAAGGAATGTGGCTTGAAGGAAAAACGAGGGGAGGAGAAAGACACAGCACTTGACTAGGGATCCCATGAGCAGAGGACACCCACCTCGTGTAGGGCATATTATGAGGACTCCCACCTGATATAGGGCAATCTCTGAGGACACCCACCTGACGCAGGGCAATCTACGAGCACACCCACCTGATGTAAGGCACGTGGGGCGTGGGCGCGCAGAAGTGCACGAAGGTGGTCTGCAGGTGCGGACTGCACAGCCAGGGCGTTGGCCAGAAGCTACGGGGGGAGAGGGAGAGGGGAGGGAGAGGGGCGTATGGGGGGATGCACACGAGGGTCACACGAAGGTGGTCTGCAGGTGCGGGCTGCACAGCCAGGGCGTTGGCCAGAAGCTACGGGGGGAGAGGGAGAGGGGAGGGAGAGGGGCGTATGGGGGGATGCACACGAGGGTCACACGAAGGTGGTCTGCAGGTGCGGGCTGCACAGCCAGGGCGTTGGCCAGAAGCTACGGGGGGAGAGGGAGAGGGGAGGGAGAGGGGCGTATGGGGGGATGCACACGAGGGTCACACGAAGGTGGTCTGCAGGTGCGGACTGCACAGCCAGGGCGTTGGCCAGAAGCTGCAGGGGAGGAGGGAGAGAAGAGGGGAAGGGAAGTAGAGGGAATGGGGAGGGGAAGGGGGAGGTGGAGGGGCGGGCGCATGGGGTGGGGCGCATTGAGGCACACGTGGGACATACATGATCCATGGGGGCAGGTACGGGAGAGGGTGAACACACAGGTGCGGAGCGCAGAGCCAGAAGAGGGACACAGAGGGAGAGAAGAGGTCACAGGGGCGCACAGACGCGTAACAAAGGCGCCATATCGCAGAAAGTTTTTTAGGCGCGTCAAAACAAGAGAGTTAATAGCAGACTCTGGGACTCCGAAAACGAATTTCTGGTGGCTGCACCGTAGCAGCGGCACCAGATTCAGTTGAATCCGGCAATGATTCTACCAGATTTGGCTGAATCCGT
Source organism: Closterium sp. NIES-65 (assembly GCA_948144175.1). Lineage (NCBI taxonomy): Eukaryota > Viridiplantae > Streptophyta > Zygnematophyceae > Desmidiales > Closteriaceae > Closterium > Closterium sp. NIES-65. The sequence continues at coordinate 45,615 of CANXME010002026.1, forward strand.
AAAGGATTCGAGCTACCAGATTTCGTAATCCGTCAAGGATTCGAGCTACCAGATTCAGTCGTGACTCGGGTGCCCCATTGCCGCCTTCAGTGCGCTTTTGCACTTTCCACGCGTCAGTCTGACTGCCCGAATCCCCTCGTTTCCCAACCAGATCAATCCCTACGGCGTTACTTGACTGAATCCATACCCGCAACAAGCGAAGCCGCCATCAACTGCGGCATGCGGAAGCCGCCACTCACTGCGGAATGCGCATTCGCGCGAACACGGCGCGCGCCACGTTGGACCCGGCGTGGTGCACCACCTTCACCTTATCGCCGACGAACACGTGGCTGACCACGTGCAGGTCGAACCAATTGTAGAGAAACGCCAGCAGCAGCGCCGCGAGCGCCGCGAGCAGCAGCCACCACACGAGCGGCGGCAGCTGCGACACGGCGAGAGCGCCGGCGGCGACGGATTCAAGCAGCCACGGGAGGAAATCTGGCGGAATCGCTATTGTCGAAAAGACGGACGGGAATGACGTCATCGTGGAATGGAGTCTCGAGGTGTCAGGCGAGTGAGTACAATCGACGGCGAGATCCTAAGGCGTCGCGCGCTCGCACGGCATAGAGTGCGAATGTGCGGATCGCAGAGCGTTGCTCACGGCGAGGGACGGTCGCAGAGTACGGCTGTGCCGTGAGGCAAAGGGATCTTTGTTCAAATGATGGCTGTGGTACTTTCTGCTGCTATGGGGTGGGGGGGATTCATTCAAGGCACGACGAAGTCATTCGTGTGGTGGAGGAGGGGCATGTGGAGGCGAAGCTGTGGCCCACATTTGTACTTGAGGTGTGGCGAGGAGGTATGGTATGGTGGCGAACGATTCGCGAACCAGTTACAAAGAGGACGAGCGAAGGTTGGAACACTGCGTATGTAGTTCAGTGTAAATCTGTCTACTTACAGAATGAATGAAGCTCTAACAATTTTAGTGGAACGTTACTTATACAGGTAAACTTTATATAAGCTTTTAGAGTATAACATTTTTTTTCGAGAGCATATAACATTTCTTCAGATTACTCGTTCAATAAAATGTTAGGGCTGATTGTTATCTGAAACCATAGATTGCTTACCGGCATACCTTTCAAAATTTGTGTCTGAACAATCTGTATAACGCGGCCGACACAAAACAGTGAGGCGCGCCGTCACCGTGACCCCGAAAAGCACTGCATAGGTTGAGCCGCCGCATTCCCGCCAATCCACTTCCCACCCACCCTCCTTCCATGTGTGCACTGGAGAAGGAGACTTCACGAGGACGCTCTGTATTCAGTGTTTTATTCATATCTCGCTTCTTCAACGTATATCTATGAACTCCGCTAACATTTCGAGTTAGGGTTTGGAAGTTCTAAGCAAGCCTCTTCGCGTCCATTTTTGAAGGTGAGATGTATGGCGAGAAGTGTAGGAGTGTGTTTGTTGCGGAGGATCATTAGTTACTAGTCCGTGCGAAATTTAAATTCCGAATCCATTCAGCGCATATCGAGAGCTTGAGAAGAATCGAGTGGACGGCTTTGCTAGAGCTGCTTGTTAAGGTAAGAAGCACGAATATCAACGCCGCAGAGACGCCGATATTCCGCGAGTACATGCAGCGAAAGTGCGAGTGATTGAGAGGGCGAGGGCGCTACGGGAGCGCCGGTGTCACCGAAATCGTAGTTCAAGAAAGATGAGGAAATCAATTACGTTTTTTCGTTGTGGCCTTCGGACGCAGCAATGGGCTGGTCGAAAGTGCAAACAGAACGGCTTTTACGTTAAGTTTTCGGCCCTTATTCTGCATCTCCTCTCCCGCTCCCTTTGCCCCACCATCTGGCAGAAACAATCAACAGCGTGTGGTTACCAGCATGGAGAGGAAGCAGCAGGTGCTGGGTTTCGGCCAGAGGAAGCCAGTGGGGGAGCGGCAGGGCAAGCATGGCAGTGCGAGCGGCAGGCAGACGGACTGGAAGGCCGCGGAGGAGCCTGCCAGTGAGGTGCAGAACGGTGAGTCGTCGTGGCTGTGTGGTACAGTCGTACAGTATATCCTGGATCACCTGTTGTGACACACATCCTCCGCCTTCCGCTTCGATTATTCCCTCATCCTAGGCTCCATCCCCATCCATTTTTATCGTCCACATGGATGCGGCATTCTTCATCCGCCTCTCCTACCATCTCTGTTCCCCACCCACCCCTGTTGCCACCCACCTCTCCTCCCAACCCACCTCCGTCCGCCACCCGACTTCCTTTTCTCTCCACCAGACGCCAATATTGCACCACCGCAGGAGCAGGAGCAGGCAGAGCGCGCCCTGCACCTGTTTGACATGGGCATGGCGTTCGGCCCCTCCGTGTGGTGCTTCCCATTCTCTCTCCCCTGTCTCCCCAACTTCCCTTATTCCCCACCAGATGCTGGTGTCGCACCACCCCACGAACACACGGAGCGTGCCCTGCACCTGTTTGACATGGACATGGCGTTCGGCCCTTGCACTGGCCTCTCCAGCTTGGAGCGCTGGCAGAGGGCCAGCCGCTTGGGGCTCCACCGTCCGCCCCACGTGCGAGTGCATATTGCAGCTCTTGACATTCACATGGCTTTGTGTGCTGCTTCCCACGCTCCTCTCTTCTCCCCAGTCGCTATGATTGCACCACCACAGGAGCAGGCTGAGCAGGCAGAGCGCGCCTTACAGCTTTTTGACATGGACATGGCGTTCGGCCCCTGCACTGGCCTCTCTCGCTTGGAGCGCTGGCAGCGCGCTAACCGGTTGGGGCTCAACCCTCCGCCGCACGTGCGAGCGCTGCTGGAGTCTGCCTCGTGCCGTGAAGACAGCGTTTGGGAGGGCAGGGTGTGAGAGGGGGGGGATGGAGCATAGCTGCATGGGTGCAGGGCGTTAGGTGGTTGTGGAGGGCTCTCCCATATGGAGGGCTGTGACTGGGCGAGCCGGTTGGGGCTCAACCCTCCGCCCCACGTGCGGGCGCTGCTGGAGTCGGCCTCGTGCCGTGAAGACAGCGTTTGGGTTGGGCAGGGTGTGAGAGGGGGGCGTGGGCATGGGGGCATGGCATCAAGGCATCTGGTTGCTGTGAAGGGGTCTCTCCCACTGGGAGAGGGTGGGTGGGAGAGAAATGGCATGGATAGGTTTAAAGCCCATCCCTCACGATTGTGCATTGTTGCACCTGGTGCTGTTCCGTGAAGTGAGCGCGTGGGAGGGTGGATGTGAGTGTGGGGGATGATCGTGTGTGAGGGGAGGGGGATGAACGTGTGTGAGTGAGGGGAGGGGGGTGAACGTGTGTGAGTGAGGGGAGGGGGATGAACGTGTGTGAGTGAGGGGAGGGGGATGAACGTGTGTGAGTGAGGGGAGGGCGATGAACGTGTGTGAGTGGTGGGGGATGAGTGTGTGGGTGGTGGGGGATGGATGACTGCGGGAGTGTGGGGATGAGTGTGGGTGTGAGCGCTGTGTAATGTATGATGATTGTCATAGGAGTTGTGGGATGAATGAATGTGTGTGAGCTGATGCCATTACATATTGGATTGTTTCGCGTGATGACCCTATGGTTTGTTTTTGAACCAGTAGCGTCCTGGGAGATGCATGGATGTGCGTGCGCAATGAATCGTCGGAATGTGGACAGGACAGGGCCCAAAATATGGACAGTAAGAACACCCATTTCATTCATTTTTCCTTTGTTTTTTCAAAACACCCTAGGGTGTTATACGCAGGAGTTTAAGATATAAAACGCTCGGTTTGAAGGGTAAATCTGCATCACGTACACGTTCTTTTTCAACCAACACCAGAACGCGGCCGTAATCGAAGCGTCTTAAAGCTCGCGTCTCCAATTACACCCTGGCATCCAAGTGTTAAACGCTTGATATAGGGTAACAGACTGCTTTGTCACAAAGTTCACCCAGGCAAGGGTTGAGTTTCAGGGAAGTGTGGGTGGGGTGGTTTGGGTTTGCAACGTGCACTCTAATTGGGTGAGCACATACGCCAAAGCAGGTTGGTTTGGCAAGCACTCCTGTGCGACAAATAATGCTGTGAACGCTGCCTTGTGCGACAACTGGACCGTCGCCCTCTCGTCCCTACAAACCAAGCGTTTTACACAGCTCCATTGTTCCTCTAACTGTACCTCCCTTCACCCTCTAACCTCACCACCCTGCACCCTCCGACCTCACCTCCCAACCTCTCACCTGACCAACCCTCCCATCTCTCTATAACCTCTCCTCATTTGCACCTCTGACCTCACCTCCCTTCCCCCCAACTGATCTAACCTCCCTTTCCTCCCTCGCGCATAACCTCCCTTCGCACTAATACGTCACCTACCTTCCCCCCAATACAAGACCCGCCTTTCCCCTCCCACCGCACCCTCGCGGTGCTCATGGGACATCATGTCGTTTACTTACCCTCTGTATCACCTCGTTTTCCCCTCTAAGAGGTCTCCATGCGGTCACATCCCTTTCTCCCATGCCACCACCTCCCTAACCCCCATGCCTTCAAGACCCATTTCATCACATGGTGCTCGCCATGCCATCCCATCCTATACCTTCCAGCGGAAAAGAATATCCCTTCTTACCTGCCATCACGGTCATTACCCCTTAATCGTCTCCCGACTTCCCCCATGCCCTCTCCTCCCTTCCAACCCTTGTCATCACATCTCTTTCCCCTCCGCCATCACATCCCTCCCACCCAGATCCCTTCTCCCCTGCCACGCCCTTCGTAATCTCAATCCGCCCTTCTTACTGTCAATCAGCCCTTCTTCCCAGCATTCCGCCCTTCCTATTGCCCTTCCCCCTCGGTCTCCCCCTCCATTCGCCCTCCCCATAACAACCCTTCAACCCGCGCCTTATTCAGCCCATCCCTAATCCCCGCCCATCCCTAATCTCATACCGCCATAACTCCTCGCATTCCGCCGTAATCCCTACTCTCATTCCGCCCTTATTCCTCTCATTCCGCCCTTATTCCTCTCATTCCATCCTTCTTCCTCTCATTCCGCCCTTCTTCCTCTCATTCCGCCCTTCTTCCTCTCATTCCGCCCTTATTCCTCTCATTCCGCCCTTATTCCTCTCATTCCGCCCTAACTCCTCTCATTCCGCCCTTCTTCCTCTCATTCCGCCCTTCTTCCTCTCGTTCCGCCCTTCTTCCTCTCGTTCCGCCCTTCTTCCTCTCATTCCGCCCTTCTTCCTCTCATTCCGCCCGTCTTCCTCGCATTCCGTAATTCTTCGTCTCATTCCGCACTTCGTCCTCTCATGACGCTCCTCTTCCTCTCGCCGCGCCCGTCATTCTCTCCCTAATCCCCTCTTCCTAAACACACCGCCCTTCCTAATCGCATTCCGCACACCCTACACTCATTCCGCACGTATCAACTCTCATTTAGCCCGTCGTAGTCTAAATCAGCCCTTCTAAATCTCATTCGGCGCTTACCACTCTCATTCCGCCCGTTTCCTCTCTCACCGACGATATGGGAAGCTATTCTCATTCTAATCGTACACGGTGCAAAGAATGCTTACCAGGAATGTGCTGTCGAATTTCACAAAGCAAGGAGACGGGAGGAAGGTTGCTTGGCGTGAGCAGTCATTTCAACCCCACAAAGTGCTTGTGTCGTCGAAGTGGGTCGCACAGTTCTCAATCAGACCCAGACCTGTCCCTTCAGGCTCGACTTGCACCCAAACCTGCACTCCCAGGTTTGTTCTGGCACCCTCTGTTAGGGAGTTCGCCGTGTTGTTTTCACCAGCTCCCCAAAAATTTCGTCATTCGCCACCCAATCACTGACGTGCAAACCGATGCGGAATCCGACATGCAGTATTACACGGGATGCGCTTGCAGCTAAGGAACTGCAGCTGAAATCGTACCAGGAAGCGCGGAGGGAGAGGCTGCATCTGCAGGCCGGATTGAAAGAGGAGCTGACCGGAGAAATCGCCTCAAAACATCTGTCTGCAAAAGTCCGAGCGAGGAAGGCTCGTACTCTAATCAAGGAGCTGAGGGAAGGTGGTAGCACGGTGACTGGGGTGCAGCAGATTCTTGGTGCTGCGTCTGCCTTTTTTAACAACATCTTCGGCAAAGACCGTCGTACGGATTTCTCGAGCTGGGTGTTTAACCCAAGTCGGTGCCTGGGGAAAGAAGCAGAGGACATGTTAAGGGCAGATTGGTCAGAGCAAGAAGTTAAAGCAGCTTTCACATCAATGGCGAGGAACAAATCACCAGGGGGGGACGGTCTTCCCAAGGAGATGTTCGAGTGTCACTGGGACCTGCTGGGGGATAGTTTCATGGCTATGGTCAAAGACTTCGAAAGGTCAGCTTCGCTCCCGGAGGAACTAAAGGAGGCGGTCACGATCCTGTTGCACAAGAAGGGTGACCGGGATCAGTTAAACAACTACAGGCCCATCACGCTCCTCAATTTCACGTATAAGGTGCTGGCAAGAGTAATGGCGGACAGAATGAAGCGGGTGCTGCATCAAGTCATCTCACCGGAGCAGTACGGTTTTATCCCGGGGAAGCGACTGTCTGACGCGGTCGCGCTGGTGGCTGACGTCATTGATGTGGCGAGGAACGAGAAGGCGGACTGGTACATGCTATTGGTTGACTTTCAGAAGGCTTTTGACTCGGTGTCAAGAGATTTTCTCTTCCAGGTGCTTCGGAAAATGGGGTTCCCGGAGCGATACGTTGGCTGGATTGAGGGCCTGCATGAAAACACCACGACGAAGCTGTTGGTTAACGGCTGGCTCGGGGAAGGACTAAATGTGGTCTCGGGGGTGCGGCAGGGGTGCCCTCTTGCCCCTTACCTCTTCCTGTGTGCGGTGGAGCCTTTGGCTCAGGAGGTGGAGAAGGCAAAGCTGGGGCTTGACAAGGATGGGCAGCAGCTGAGCTACCTCGGCTACGCTGATGATACGACGCTCATTCGACATGGGAAAGAGCAAATTGTTAAGGCGGAAGAGATTTTGGACAATTTTGAAAAAGCAGCAGGTCTGGCAACAAACAAAGGGAAATCCGTGGTGTTACCTCTGGGGATTAATATCGGAGAGGCGGCGGACGGCTCGTCTGACTTCAAATGGGCCGGTGCAAATGATGCTGAACGCCTGCTGGGGGTATGGGTGTCTCCCTCGGGGAACGGGCAAGTGACATGGGAGAAGGCAATCGGTCGCGTCGCTGAAAAGCTGGTGAAATGGAAGCAGAAGTACCTGACGACGGTGGCGCGTGCATCGGTGGTGAATTTTTACATTACTCCGTTGATCGCGTTCCAAGCTCAAGTCTACCCGCCGCCTGCAGAGGTCTGGGAGGACTTGGTGCGCATGCTGCATGGTTTCTTATCTGGCAACAGAGTATCAGCGGCAAAAGGTTTCTTCCTCTGGAGCAAAGTTCTGCTATACACGACGAGAGAGGCGGGCGGAATTGGAGTTAGAGACCCGGAGATCGTTATCACCTGTCTGGCGGCGAGAAGGGCGGGACTGTACGTCACGGAAAATAACTGCTTGAAGAAAGATTTGATGGAGCGGGCGGCGAAGCTTCCTCTGGGCGTCGACTCGTTTGGGGCTCATGAAAAGCTCTTCAAAAACTGGGAAGGCGGAAGTGTCCGCTGGAAGCAGACGTGCGAAAGTCTCTCCGGCTCGCCGTTGTGTCTACGTGGCCCAGCCAGAACGAGAGAGGAGATCCTGCAGGAGCGGGTTGTTTTTAACAAAAACATACTGCTGCGCGGGACCACTCCGATCGGGGGACAAAAGGATGCCAGGAAGCTATGGGACCTGCGACTTGGGGACTTATTCTCACGGAGTGAGGATGGGGAGCTACTGCAGAAGTCGGTTGCAGAGTTAACGGCGCTCCTGGGCAGCAGTGGCCCGGCGAAGCTGGCATTGAAAGCTGTGGGGTCGCTACCAGCTTGGTGGTGCAGAGAGTTAGGGTTTTCGACCGTACTCCCCTGTTCGGCTGGCCCTCTTCAGCAGTTGGTGATCCTGGAGGAGGGGCGCATAATTCCCTTGAAGAAGATGAAGGAGGGTTGGGTGGAGGCCCGGAAAGAGTCCTACAAGCGTACAAAATGGGCGGCACGCTGGGGTGGTGTCATTGATTGGAAACGGGCTGTGAACACGCGAGACTCGCTGGCGGTTCCTAACCGTCCACGTGATGTGCTTACCAGAATTCACGGTCTGAATCTGCAAGTGGGGGAGAGACTGGCGTTCCTCAGCAGCAAGCCGGTGTGCCCTTATTGCGGGGAAACTGAGACTTTGGAGCACTGCCTGGTCCTCCGCCCCAGGATCCAGGTGGTTTCCGGGGCCCTTCGGCGCGCTCTGGGCATGCTAAACCCCAGCCGCACGACAGTCACGCTGGGTGATCTTCTGTTTCAGGAGGCTGGAACCAGCTCAGCTTTTCCGGAGCTGACGTTGACATCTATCACTTTGCACCAATTATGGCTCGAGCGGTGTGAAGCGGTCTTCAGGGGGCAAAAGTTTCGGACACAACGAGTCTTGAGGCGGATTGAGGTGGCTTTTCGGCAGCATGTGAGACTGTACACCCACAGATTGGGGCCAACGTGGCAGAAGCGGAGGCAGCAGGATTCGTCGGAGGAGCGGAACATGCTTGGGAAAATCAGGGAGGATGGCAAGGACCTAAGGTGGAAGAGTGGCTTTGCAGCATTATGGTCGGCACGGAGGGCCAAGAACACTCGGCCCTAGAATCTTATCTGGAGCAAGGGGTCCCCCCTAGTTCCTCACGCACGGTTACGACCGTTCTTGTCAGTATATGCTTGTACACTCGGTATATACTTTCAATTATCAAAAAAAAAAAAAAAAAAGCTGACGTGCAAACCCAACCAAGTGTTAGACCGTTGAAAATTGGAGACGCGAGTTTTAAATCGCAGAACCTCTAACGAAACCTGTTCTCGTCAGACATTTTCTGTTTCAGGCTTTCAGCCATAGCAAACATCGAAGCTGGTCCCACAACAAGAATCTAGGTTATCTCGAGACACATCAGCTGATATCTCGTTGAGCATTACACTGCACCCGATTAGGCTTGTGCGGAAACGGACGGTCTGATCGCGCTTCGGTCTGATCGCGCTTTTCCAGTCACATCTCTGATTGGGCTTGATCCCCCGTTCCATGGCAATATCCAATCTGTTTAGACGATGCACCAACGGCCCTGGGATGATGATGACAGCTGTGATAAGAACGAGTCGTCTAGCACTTACGTTTCCCAAACGACTGAACATGGTGGGACGGTTTGATGCTTCGCCAGAGCAATTTGCACAATGGAAAGGGTCTCGCTCGATTCGGGCAATAAAAAGTCGTCGCATGAATCGGAAAGCGTGGTTGGGACAACGTTCTCTCTTAGCCTCTCCTTACTCGGCGATCACAGAGTCTCGCTGGACTTGAGCCATTGACTGAGATAGCACTCTTGGCCTTTCCGTTCCAGTTGAAACCGACGGATCTGATTACAAGTCAGTGGGTGGTTTCGACTGATAATTAACGAATTCGATCAGAATATTGCAGCATCCGACATGGATTTCAAGGTCAATTTTAGAATCCCAGCTTGTTTGAAAACCCGTGGACGTAACAGCCGCCTAAGTAGAAATGGCGAGTCCGCAGGATCCGTCACGGATGAAGACCCTCCTTTCGGTAACAACAGTTCTGGGATCAAGCCGAGTGCAGCTCACGCGGACGTCTCGCTTACTGTTTCTCCTGACGAACTTCTGTCTTCGGTTTTCAGCAGACTGATTGAGTCCCATCTGCCCATCTGCTGCCGGCCACACGAGACACGTCAGCAGCGGAGAGGTCGAGACAGGTTGAAATCAGTGGAGCAAGAATTCGATGTTGGCTTCACGGCTGTGGATGTTGGGCCGCAAGTGTGCCTTTCTTCTGACTTGACCGTTGAGCAAACCAAGCTTAGCACGGGTACAACCATCATTGTGGATTCCCTGGAAAAAGTATCTCGAAATCGAAGGGACAAGGTCGAGAAGAAGGTCCAGCCATTTCGGAAAGGTGGTGTGAACGACGCACACTTGTTACAGCTTCAGAAGTTTAACGAGCAGCTGAAGAGTATGGAGGCCTGGCTGGCGGCACTTCAGAAGGAGCAAAGTGGACTAGATCAGTGCGCTGGGGCAAATGGAGGGGCAGCAGAGCAAGCGGAAGAGGAAGATGATGAGGAAGAGGATGAAGGAGAGGACTCCCTGGAAAACGTATCTCGAAATCGAAGGGACAAGGGCGAGAAGAAGGTCCAGCCATTTCGGGATGCTCCTGCTCCTGCTCTTGCATCTGCAACTGCAGTTTCTCGCCGTTCGGATTCTGTTACTCCTCATCCTGCTTCTGCGCCTGCTGCTGCGCCTGCTGCGCCTGCTGCTGCGCCTGCTGCTGCTCCTGCTGCTGGTCTTGCTGCTGCGCCTGCTGCTGCGCCTGCTGCTGCTCCTGCTGCTGGTCTTGCTGCTGCGCCTGCTGCTGCGCCTGCTGCTGCGCCTGCTGCTTTCACCACCACATTGGAACCCAACGAGGCCGGCAACATGGAAGGCGAGGGGCGTATGATCCCGACAGGGATCGGCGGAGCTAAGCTGAAGTTCCTTGATTCTGACGCTGGCAATACCAGGGAAAAGGAAGGGGAAGAGAAAGCTTCTGTGAACGACCCCAACAGCATGAAAGGCGAGGGGCGTCAGCCTAATAGAGGAGCGCCAATAGGGATCAGCGGAGCAGAGCTGAAGTGCCTTGATTCTGGCGCTGGCAATACCAGGGAAAAGGAAGGGGAAGAGAAAGTTTCTGTGAACGAACCCAGCAGCATGAAAGGCGAGGGGCGTCAGCCGAAGAGAGGAGTCCCGACAGGGATTGGCGGAGCAAAGCCAAAGTGCCTTGATTCTGACGCTGGCCTTAGCAGGGAAACGGAAGTGGAAGACACAGTTGCTGTGAAGGACGCACTCTGGTTACAGCTTCATAAGTTGAAAGAGCAGGTGAAGAGTATGGATGGCTGGCTGAGGGCACTTCAGAAGGAGCAAGGTGGTCTTAGTCAGTCCGCTGGGGCAAACAGAGGGGCAGCAGGGCAAGCGAAAGAGGAAGGGGAGGAAGAGGAGGAGGACTATGCTGTGAGAGAAGCACGCTTGTCATGGTCCTTTCAAGAGTTGGAAGAGCAGGGGAAGAGTATGGATGCCTGGCTGCAGACGTTTCAGAACCAGCAAGGTGGACTAGGTCAGTGCACTGGGGCAAACGGAGGGGTAGGAGAGCAAGCGGAAGAGGAAGAGGAAGAGGAAGGGGAGGAGGAAGAGGAAGGGGAGGAGGAGGAGGAAGAGGAAAAGGAAGAGGACGGGGAGGAAGAGGAAGAGGAAGAGGAAGAGGAAGAGGAAGAGGAAGAGAAAGAGAAAGAGGAAGAGGAAGAGAAAGAGGAAGAGGAAGAGAAAGAGGATGAGGAAGAGGAAGAGGAAGAAGACCATGCTGTGAGAGAAGCACGCTTGCTATGGTCCCTTCCGAAATTGGAAGAGCGGGTGAAGACTGATGTGATGCTGCAGTTGACACCCTGCTCTGGAGTCCAAATCAGCGAGGGTGAACTGGGCCAGCCCGATGAGGCAATCGGAGCGGCAGCAGAGAAAGCAAGAGCTGAGGAGAGTCAGGAGTTGGAAGAGCGGGTGAAGGCTAATGCGGTGCTGCAGTGGGCTCCCTGCTCTGGAGTCCGGATCAAGCAGGGTCAACCTGATCAGCCCGATGTGGCAAATGGAGCAGCAGCAGAGAAAGCAAGAGCTGACGAAAGTCCGAAGCCACGTCAGCTGCTGTCTCGGGCGGGCATGGTTCACTACTTGGATGCGACGGGTGCGTGGGATTACGATCTGTGCGAGTGCTGTTTTGACCGTGCTATAAGCAAGAGGGCACAACGAGCACTTGCCATAAAGAGCCTGGAGGACGTGCGTGGCCGCCACCTGGGCAGGAATCAGCCTCATTGCACCCCTGCCGCAGCACCCGAGCAGCAGCAGGAGGCCGATTTCAGGTTCTTTAGTGGAGCAAAGGAGCTGCAGGTGCTGCGAGGGGGGCACAGACTCTCGGCGCAGGAGCAGGTTGAATGGAAGGAGGAATGGGCGCCTTATTACTGTGCAGAAGCGATGCTGCTCGAGTGGATGGCTGAGCCTCGTGTGGGCGTGCTCATGGACCTAGGGAGGATCAGATCCCGCCTGCCATCCATTCTGGGTGCTGCGAACACTGCAACAGATGCAGCAGTAGCTGAAGCAGCAGCAGTAGCAGCAGTAGAAGCTGGAGAAGATGCAGCAGCAGGAGACATGAACGCATCTGCTGCATCTGCAGCATGGCCCTGCTGCTGGCGCTGCAGCAGTTGCTGGGCTGCCTACCGTCGTGCCGTCAATTTTGCGACGTCCCTAGTTCTTGTAGCGAGATCCTCCCGCATTGTGACTCTATGGAGGGCTCACCTGTACTCCTATCTGGCCGCCTGGCCTGTAATCCTAGCCGAGCTAGGGGCGGGCAGGCAGGGGGAAGACGACTGCTTTGCGTCCATGCTGGTTCAAGTGCTTGGGGTGAAGGAGAGTGCTGACCTGCAGGAAGGGTTTGGGTTTTTTGTGCAGCATGTGCTGTCAGGCGGGCTGGAGAAGGTGCATGGAGAGGGGAGGGGGGGGGACGAGAAGAGAGCTTCTGAAGAGACGAATGCAGAGGGGAAGGGGGGATGTGAGGGTGTGGGGGAAGGCAGTGCAGAGCAGACGGGGAGACACGCGGGGCTGGAGCGGGTGGTTGGTGGGGGCAGATTGGGGGAGAGATTGTCCGTGGGGGGATTGGTGGATGCTTCACATGGGAAGGAGGATGAGAGGCACGTTGAGGAGGAGACAGAGAGCAAGGTAGAAGTCCAAGGGGTTGCTAGCAAGTGCAGGAGGGTAAGGAAAGCCTTGAAGTGGAGGGAGAATGCGAAAGGGCTCGTATGGAGGAGGTATGTGGATGGCATGGCTTGGATTTTGGAGCATGGAGGGGGGGAAGGGAGGGAGTTCAGGTGCAGCCACTGCATTGAGGGGGGCAGCAGCAGCAGCAGCAGCAGCGACGGGGGCAGTGGCAGCAGCAGCAGCAACGACAGTGGTTCTGGGGTCAGCAGTGCGAGCAGCGGTGCTCCCAAGGGCATGCACGTGAGTGGTGTAGGTGCGACCGATTTCGCCCTCGCTGTCACTACAGTGTTGTTGCAACCAGAGCACTGGAAGGAGGCACAGTTGTACTTTCATGATGCGAATCCTGTGAGCAAGATACAGGTAGAGAAGGCAGCTGTATATGTAGCCAGGAAGAGGGTGCTGCAGCATCGCCCGAATGAGAAAACGGGGATGGATGGAGGAGACGGGGCAGGTGTGGGAGGGGCTCAGCCCCCTCAGCCCCCTCAGCCCACTCAGCTTGCTACAGCCATTGCTACAAATGCTGGGCTCGTGCCTGTCGATAGGCCAGAACCAATCAAAAGACTTGTGCCTGTCAACACGAACCTTGTGGTTGCTGCATTCACCTATCGGGCCCGTTGCATCTTGCAGTGGGTCCGAATCTACGGCCCAGATTCCATCTCAAGAGACCAGTGCTCGAAAGACGGTGCTCCGAGCAAGGTATGGGTTATGCGCCACCCACTTCGGGATCTTCCGAGCCTGCTGGTCAGGTTTGGCGCCATTCCCAAGCCTCTGGAGGGAAGCGACGTTCCGTTGGAGTGGGAGGAGTGGCCTCGGGGCGATGAAGCTGCTGCAAAGTTTCCTGTCAACCCGAAAGAGCGATGTTTTGGGCTTGGGATTGTGGAGGAGTGCAGTGGACCAGCAGAGAAGCGGACATCGCCTCAACCTCCTCGGCACACATCTGAAGCAGCAGGGGAAAGCAGGAGTGCACGGGGAAAAGGTTGTAAGGCAGCAGGGCAGGAGTGCAGTGTGGAAGCCACACAGAGCAGAGCGAGTGGGAAAAAGGCTGAAGCACCTGGAAACGCCGAGCAGAGAGTCACACTACCGCCCGCGAGAAAGAATTTTCCTATCGTGCGCTGCGAGGCAGATGTGGAGTTGCTGGTGGGGCTAGCCGGTTACGTATTGGACCCTCCTGCATGCACCCACTGCACCCGCTGCTCCACTGACTTCATGAATTTCGCATGCTCCGTTGCTGTCATTGCCAACTTTGCCTACCGCCCTGTCAGTCACCTGTTTGCCCGGGTTCTCTCGGCGTTCCCGCCTGCCTCCCCTGGGTTTGTCAAGCTGGTAGAGTGCTTGGACCTCCCTGCTCCCCTGCCCGGGCCTGTGAATGTGCGTATGCTGCTGGAGCGAGCCGAGCAGGTGCCTCTTTACTTCCTCATTCACATGGCTGTGTGGTGCGCGCACGCTCTTTTAAAAAACGATATGGACGAGCGGGAAGGCAGTGGAAAAGGGAAAGGGGGCACAGGTGGGAGGTTGGGGGTGCAGAGCCGCTGGGATGGTGAGGAGGGTCAGGAGAACGGTGGAGAGGTGTGGGAGGAGGTGGTGATGTGGTATTCCTCGGTGATGGCTGCATGGAGGTTCAACGTGGGGAGCAAGGGAGAGAGCGAGGAGTGCAGAGGCAGCAGGAAGTGGGAGAGGCCGGAAAGGGGGTGGGACATTACATGGATTCTTGAAGCAGCGATTGTCCCCAGGTACTGTGAGGGGTTGCAAGGGAAGCGTGGGACTCCAACGGAGAGGAGCACTGGTGGCAGCAGCAGCAACTTGTTGAAGTGGGGTTGGGCGGGTGGCAGCAGCAGCAACCGAAGTGAGAAGTGTAAGAAGGGGGAGGAACCGGTGCACCTGAAGGCATGGCCAGGGGGGGTCAACCTGGTGGCATGTCTGCGAGAGATGCTGCTGGGGGAGCCCTGCTACCGCCCTGCCTCCCCTGCTACTCCTCCTGCTGCCACGTCCACCCATGCTGCTTCTTCCACCTGTCCTGCTGCTGCTGTGTCTTCTCGTCCTGCTGCCTCGCCCAACCCCACTTCAACAAGCATTGGTGTTCCTGCTGCTTCTGCCGCCGCTGCTGCTGCTGCTGCTTCAGATGACCAAGGCCGTGTGTGCGGTGATGCGGGGTGTGGGAGGGTGGAGGGTGGTGGTGGTGGGAAGTTGAGGAGTTGTGGTGGGTGTGGCAAGGTGGCGTATTGCAGCAGAGGCTGCCAAAAGACGCATTGGCCCTCCCACAAGCTCACATGCCCCGGCAGGACCAGCGGGAAGTGGCGTGGGAAGGATGGGAACCGAGATGGCTGCGAGAAATCTGGCAAGGAGAGTGGTTGTGAGGTTAGTGGTGACAGCGATGGTAAGGAAAGGTGGGGGAATGGTGGAAAGATGATTGGCGAGCTAGGTTGCACAGGAAGGTGCATGGACAGCCTTGAAAGCATCAGCGAGGAGAGTTGGATGAGGGGTGGCGAAGTTGCGGGAAAGAAGGAAGAGTGAGGAGGGGAAGGGAAGGGAGGGGAGGGGAGGGGAGGGTAGGGGAGGGGAGGGGAGGGGAGGGGAGGGGAGGGGAGGGGAGGGGAGGGGAGGGGAGGGGAGGGGAGGGGAGGGGAGAGGAGGGGAGGGGAGTGGAGGGGAAAGGAGGGGAGGAGAGGAGAGGGGAGGGGAGCGGAAGGCAGGGCAGGACAGGGGAGGGGATGAGAGGGGAGTAGAGGGGGGGATGGGAGGGGGGGGGGGGGGGAGGGGGGATGCCGATTTGCCGTTGTGGGTGGTTTATTGTAGAGTTAACACAGACTGAGTGCTGAGGCAACCCATGTTCTAAGTTCGAGTGTTGCAGTACTGGCTTAAACTCGAGTGCAGTAGACATGTTGGATTTTTGTGCAGAAGTTGAGCATGGCGGCTCCATGAAAAGACTAAGCAAATTGAAGTACAGCATATTTGTGAGATGCAAATCAGTTAAGATGTTATGCTATTCAAAATTGTCCATAACTTCCCAGCTTTTCAACAAAAATTTCCCAACTTTTTTTTCCGTAATACTGAATGTATCTTGAAAGTCCACCATTTGTTTTTTTCCCTTCTTACCAAGTCTCTTTTTCTCCTCCCTCACCAACGTTATTGACAAATGCATATGTCATTTTCATGGACCCAGCTTTTATTAAAAAAGGGTCTCCCAAAAAAGGAGGCGATGTGGATTTTGGCGGTGACCGTTGGGTCACTAACAGTGATCCGAACCGCCTGAGATGGGAAACTAGGGACTGCGCGATATTAATATTGGCGAGTAAGGATGTAGCGAAATGAAAGGTTCACACGGGTGCTGTTCGATTGCGCGGTTCGACTGCCAGCTGCGCCGGCACTCGAATGAACCTTTCAGTTTCTGAGTTGGATTGGATCAGCTATTCAGATCTGCTTACCTTAGAGAAGGCAACCTCTCTGTTGGCTCCATAGCAGTAGGAGTAATTTGCGATCAGGCCACTCAACTTGAGTCTCGCGTCTTTTCTTGATCGGTTAGCGTTTCCTGCGGTGGCAAGATGGCCACAGGGAGCGCTCCTATCGTTTGGAAGGAGGCCCTCAGCGTGAGTAGGAGAGATTGAAGGTAGATTTATGTAGATCGACCAGGAGGGACTGATCGGTTTCGTGTGCTCCAACTGCTTGCTGATAACATTAGGTCGATTGCTCCTGGACGACTTCTGAGATTTACGACATGGGTCATTTTTCCCACCGTATCTCCTTGTGCAGTTGACAAATCTGGGGGTCAATCAACGGTTCATCAACTTCACTCATGTCACGATGGAGTCCGAAAAGTATATCTGTGTCAGGGAAACGGCTCCGTCGAACAGCATTGTCATCATTGACATGGCGACGCCAATGCAGCCTTTGAGGAGGCCTTTCACTGCTGACTCAGCTTTGATAAATCCTGACAGCAAAATCTTGGCGCTCAAGGGTCAGTTCGCTGCTTGTTCGTCCTTACGTTTGAGGATGTTCTTGGGTCAGCTCAAGAGTCAGCTCTTGGCGTTCGGATCACTTAGACTTTTCGGTTTGAACGTGCAGCCGCTTTGATTAAAGGGACGAATCACTTGCGGATTCTCGACATCGAGGCTAGGGCTAAATTCAAGTCGTACCGGATGCCAGAGGAGGTCAGCACCAGATTACAGTTGCACCTGCCATCAGTTTGAAAAGCTTTACTTACAGATTGCTCTCTCGCTCTTTGCAGATTGTGTACTGGAAGTGGATTTCCAACGAAGTCCTCGGCCTCGTAACTCTGACATCTGTTTACCACTGGTCGATCGAAGGTTGGAGTTTTTGACTGCATCATCTGCCAACCCTTTCACATTCAAAATTCTCTTGAATCAACATAGGCAAGCTTTTGCAGCGAAGATGCAGTACTGTACTGAGACTTTTTATTCCCTTTTTCTTTGTGTCTCGACCAGGCGAGGTAAGACCCGTCAAGATGTTTGAGCGGACAGCAAACTTGAACGGCAGTCAGATAATCAACTACCAGAGTGATCCCTCTGGCAAATGGCTCGCTTTGATTGGCATCGCCCCTGGTGCTCCTGAGGTATGCAGAAAGTCTTGCCCTTTAAAGTAACCAGAAGTTGCGAGAATGGTTATTGATGATGTTTGCCTTGGTGGTTGCTTGCAGCGTCCACAACTCGTCAAGGGAAATATGCAGCTCTTTTCCGTGGATGAGCAAAAGAGTCAGGCATTGGAAGCGCACGTAGCTGCGTTTGCCTCTGTGAAGGTCTGCTGATTCCGTAATCCTTTCACAAGATATTGTACATTGAGCGCATGTGAAGTGTTTGGATTGTTAAGCAAGTACTCAACTGTCTGTGATCGCGCAGGTGCCAGGAAACGACACTCCTTCCCTTGTCATTGCGTTTGCCACCAAGACCATCGCTGGCGGACAGCTTATTTCGAGGTTGCATATTATGGAGCTTGGTGCTCAGCCAGGTCAGCTAATCTCTAGTTTCGTACGAAATCATTATGTCTCAGAATATATTGGTTTAGCTGACAAGATAAGCCTGGTTGTTTTGTTGCAGGCCGTGTTCCTTTCACTAAGAAGCAGGCCGACCTGTTTTTCCCGCCAGCTTTCGCTGATGACTTTCCGATCGCCGTGCAGGTGAGGAAGCTTGCGTTTAATGCTTCACCCCACAAACGATTCCGACCCTCCGCGCTTCTGCTGCTCAACCCCCTTGTTCTCCTCCCGTGTTCGCCCGCCGCCCTTTACCCCTTTCCCCCCTCGTTAAGGTGTCAGCAAAGTTCGGTCTGGTATATGTCGTCACCAAGTTGGGCCTGCTCTTTGTGTACGACCTCGAGTCCGCTACACCCATCTACCGCAATCGCATCAGCCCCGATGTGATCTTCCTGGCAGTCGATGCTCCCAGCGTGGGCGGTTTCTATGCCGTGAATCACCGCGGGCAGGTGCTGCTTGCCACGGTGAACGAGCAGACCATTGTCCCGTTCGTCAGCGACCAGCTCAACAACCCGGAGCTCGCGATCAGCCTTGCTCGCCGCGCGAACCTTCCTGGTGCCGAGAATCTGATGCCACGAAGTAGTGGCCGAAAAGGCGTGGTAGTGGCCAAAACGAGCGCGAGAAGCCGGGCACCAGCAGTGGGGCGAAGCGGGGAGAAGGGGCGTCGAGTTTCCCAGAAAGAGGATTTGGTCTGCTTGCAGAACAGTTCTTCCAATGTGGTCAACCGGACCGCCCCAGCCATTACTCGCCAGAGCCTAGGTACGTCTGGGCGTTGAGGTTGAGTTAGAGAGTGTTGGTCCTTGAGCTGAAAGAGTTGGGCGTTGCCAGGGA
The DNA here is from genome assembly GCA_948144175.1 of Closterium sp. NIES-65. Lineage (NCBI taxonomy): Eukaryota > Viridiplantae > Streptophyta > Zygnematophyceae > Desmidiales > Closteriaceae > Closterium > Closterium sp. NIES-65. The sequence goes on from CANXME010002026.1 coordinate 64,240, forward strand.
AAGCCACTTTTGCCATTGGCCTGTTGGAAGGCGATGAAAGAGGGGTGTTTTTGAGATAAATTTGACGCTGGGTTGGCCTGTCTGGGACGGTGGGTATTCCAGGCCCGTTACCTGCACTATGTCTCTTTTTCTCTCATCCCCTCACTTTTCTTCCTTTACAGAAGCTCCCTGTGAGGAGGATCCAGCAGCAGCAGAAGGGGCAGCAGCAGGTGCTGCAGCAGTAGCACCACCACCACCATCAGCAGCAGAAGGGGTGGCAGCAGGTGCTGCATTAGTAGCACCACCACCATCAGCAGAAGCAGAAGGGGCAGCAGCAGGTGCTGCAGCGGCTGCAGCAGCAGCAGCAGCACCACCACCATCAGCAGCAGAAGAAGGAGCAGCAGCAGGTGCTGCAGCAGTAGCACCACCACCATTAGCAGCAGCAGAAGGTGCAGCAGCAGGTGCTGCAGCAGTAACACCACCACCATCAGCAGTAACAGAAAGGGCAGCAGCAACCGCTGCAGCAGCAGCAGCAGCACCACCACCATCAGCAGCAGCAGAAGGGGCAGCAGCAGGTGCTGCAGCAGTAGCACCACCACCATCAGCAGTAGCCGAAGGGGCAGCAGCTGCTGCTGCAGCGGCTGCAGTAGCAGCAGCACCACCACAATCAGCAGCAGCAGAAGGGGCAGCGGCAGGTGCTGCAGCAGTAGCACCACCACCATCAGCAGTAACAGAAAGGGCAGCAGCAGCTGCTGCAGCAGCAGCACCACCACCATCAGCAGCAGCAGCAGCAGCACGAAGGGGGCGAAGCGCAGGTGTTGTGGTAGAGAAGGAAGTAGCACAGCCATATATGTGTCGAGAATACTCACTGGCAGAGCTAACCGAGGCTACAGGACATTGGGCTGAGGGGAACAGGATAGGAAATGGCGGCTTTGGGGTTGTCTACAAGGGTGTTTCTCCCGATTGCAATCAAGCTTGGGCAGTCAAGCGAGCTCGAGTGCTCACAAACGACTTCCAAAGAGAGGTGAGTCAGCTTTGAAAATCCTAAAAAACGACCAGCACAATTGTTTCAAGAGAGAGGTATCATGTTCTGGGTTTTGGTTGGTACCACGTCCCGTGCTGGTTTCTTGTGCCAAGTCCCATCACTTGATTGTTCATTGGCTTGTTCACCATCATTTCCCCCCCCTCAGGTGAAATGGATGGCAAGCAAGCACCATCCGCATCTCGTGCGTCTGTTGGGCTATTGCATCGACTTTGACCCGTCCACACGAAACTTGGAACAAATTCTTGTGTATGAGTTTATGCCCAACAGTGACCTTGACAGCTGGATCGGCCCTGGTGTCTCCAGCCCTCTTTCGCTGCAACAAAGGCTGGACGTTCTGATTGGAGTGGCCAAGGGGTTGCAGTATCTTCATGACTTCAAGATTGTGCATCGCGACATCAAGCCGGCCAACATTCTCCTTGATGGGAAAATGCAGGCATGCTCAAAACTGTAAAGCTGGGTTGCATGTGAAAGAAGGTGCTTTGTTCATCCGTTTTGTTCATCCTTTTCAGCCATCATGTGATTTTGTGAACAGCCCAGCATAGAGTTACGTCACCTAATCTCCCGTTGCATGATGATGCTGTTGTGGTTGATGATGGGCAGGCAAAGGTTGCAGACTTTGGGCTCGTGAAGCTGCTTGGAGGGACATCTGTGGCCATATCTGAGGCTGCCACTCGGCTGGTGGGAACACTGGGCTATATGGACCCTGAGTACTGCAGCTCACACAAGCCTTCTCCTGCTGTTGATGTGTACAGGTGAGTAGATTGGCACAGCACAGGTAAGCACACTGGTGCATGTCAGAAGATTGATACAGATTAGCAGATTGGGTCGAAATAACCATCCAACAGGCATCTTATGTTTGTGAAAATTCTTTGGATTTTTTACCTTCACCGTGTTTTTTTGCCTCGTTTCATAGTGGCTGTTCACGGCGGCTGTCATTTGAGGAATGCATCGGCATGCCTGACCAATCAAAGGCTCTGAGATTCTCGGCCACTTAACGATGGGGGTTTGGGACACAAGTGGTTGTGAAGAAGGTCATATTAATCATGATGATTTTTTCTATGGAAATTGTCCTATGCATCTTCAAGTGTGTCACACATAAGCATCGTTTCACAAATGATGTCCTTTTTGGTTGCCTTGATTGCAGTTTTGGTGGCGTGGTGATGCCAATGGTCGTCATGGGGCGCGAGGCTGTGCATGTGATAAAATATATTTTCTTTGATGATGCCCTTATGCTTGGCTTGCAGTTTTGGCGTGGTGATGCTGGTGGTTGTAACGGGGCGCAAGGCTGTGCTTGTTATAGAGGACGATCACGTCAATATCAAGAGATGGGTGAGACACAGGTCACAATGGGTGAGACACAGGTCACAGTGGGTGAGACACAGGTCACAGTGGGTGAGACACAGGTCACAGTGGGTGAGACACAGGTCACAGTGGGTGAGACACAGGTCACAGTGGGTGAGACACAGGTCACAGTGGGTGAGACACAGGTCACAATGGGTGAGACACAGGTCACAGTGGGTGAGACACAGGTCACAATGGGTGAGACACAGGTCACAGTGGGTGAGACACAGGTCACAGTGGGTGAGACGCAGGTCACAATGGGTGAGACACAGGTCACAATGGGTGAGACGCAGGTCACAGTGGGTGAGACGCAGTTCACAGTGGGTGAGGCGTACCTCAGAATGGAATACAAAGCTTAGAAAACGTCCAAATGGGGCACTAACACCATCTTTCGTAAGTCCAAGTGCATTACCGCAACCAGACACAATAAAAAGGTTTCTAACACCTTGACCAGAAACATGTGGGCTGGTTCATCCTCTCTTCCTTTCTGGTCACATGAACCAGCCTACACGTTTCTGGTCTATGCTCTATTGGGCAAGGCGAGTATGATGATGATAAACTCTCAAGTCTTGTTTCACCTTGCATGTGTCAGTCACACAATCAGCTTGCCTATCCTAGCTGTCTACCTTGTTGCTTCTCTCCCTAGCGCATGTTGGTCCTCTCACACAAACCGCCCCACCTATTTCCAAACTACTCACCCATCCCATGTGTCTATATCCTTCTCGGTAATTCAACGTTTTCCTGTCACCTATTTTACTCTAATACCAGTGTATTGACAGACTTGCTCTTCATGCAACACTCCTGGAAAAAGGAAGAAGAGAAACCTTTTTTTCGTATGCCATATCCTTTCAACCTGGCAGGTAGCCCCACTGGTGATCTCAGGAGCAGTGGCAGAATTCAAGGACCCTCACTTGGAAGCACCGGATGATGTGGTGCTGCGCTTGGCTCGCCTTGCCCTCTCCTGCACTGCTCTGCCTGGGGTTTCCCGTCCCTCCATGCTCCTAGTGCTGGCTGAGCTGGTGAGGATAAAGCAGGAGATGTTCGGGGCGCAGGTGAGCGCGGAGGTTTCTGGCATCGACACGGAAATTGGAGGCTCTGATGACTACTCTGACTTCAGTGCTGAAATGGCCCGCGCGATTCAAGCGGCTGTTAGTGGTGGCTCCTCAACCAGCATGCCATAGGATATGAGAAGAACATGCACCATGTGCCTCAAGAGTCCGCTATTAGTACTCCGTAAGGGTGCAGTACAACATGTGCTGCACTGGTATTCCTTCCATTACAACAGAGCCAATGGTTTTATATGCTGTGTTTAGTGCATGAGAGAGAGGGAGGCTGGGTGGGGTGCCAACCAAGCAGGGCTGACGATATCAGGGTAATTACCCTGATTTCAGGGTGATTTCAGACTTTCCACTTTGCGGAGACTGAGATTTCAGAATTACTGAGTTCTCAACCCTGTTCAAATCAGAGTAGTAGTTTTCCTATCCCTGATTTTGAGTCTAGTGTAACAGACTAGCCTGTTAGTGGACCCTGACTTAATAGGGTATCGAATCTGTGGTCCCTGATTTTGACCTTATCGAGAGGAAGGTTCTTGGAATTTTCCTTCCGATAATCCCCCTTCGGTTTGATCGCAGTACAGCCAGCGCGTGAGCGATGGACAGCAGCATGTCTGACAGGCAAGTACACTCGATGTTTGTTATCTTCACGAGATGCGAATAAGTTGTTCTTTTGTCGTAAGTGCGTGTGCGTAAAGTTTCCAGAACCTATTTTGCGTTTCGCACAGCGATGTTGGCCACATTCAGGTATCCAATCGAAATGATCTCTTCCCCCCACTACAACGTGTGCATAAATACCGTTTCGTAACACTAAAAACGCGGAAATTAGCGCGCTCAAAGTGTGCGCGAAACACAGAGCACAAACTTTACGCAGAGGGAAACTTTTTCCCCTGTAACAAAGGGCGCGTTACTACTCTGATCCTCGATTTTCGACCCTGAACAATCAGAGTTATATACTTTTCAACCCTGAGCAATCAGAGTAGCATTATTCTGAAAAATGTGCACTCATAATAGAGGGGAAAAAATTTCCCCGGAATCAGGGAGGCCTAATATGAAACGTCAGCCCTGCAACCAAGGTATGCGACAGTCAGCTTGAGAGGGATATCAGTAGCTTCTTGAAAGATGCATGGATGTGCGGCAGGGTGCAATGAATCATCAGAATGTGGAGTGGACAGGGCCCAAAGTTTTGACCAGTACTGATACGGTAGCACACACCTCTTTCTTTTTTTCCGTTTGTTTTTTTCCTATGCGCCCTAGGGTGACATCATGTTATGCACAGGTGTTACGGGTGCAATGAATCGAAGTAGCGAGAATTGCACTAAGGTGTCAAATGAGTACAAAATGTGAGCGAAGGCATGAACAAACATTTATACGCGAATGGTGCAAACGGTAACGCGGTGCGTGCGAGTTAGTTAGTGCTACGCTGCGAGCGAGGCCCGGGCTAGTCCCGAAGCGTAGGCCGACACGGCCGGGCCAGCAGTGCGAGGTTTGGTGAAACAGTGCGCACGAAGTCGGCGAAGCCCCGTTAGCAGTAACGGGCGAACAACGGCTGCTGCTGTACGCGATGTTTCAGGGCGCGCTAAGGAATATCGAGAAAATTCCTTACAACAGCAGATTAAGGCATAAAACCTTTCCATTTGTAGTCCTTCCGTTTGAAACGTATAAAAAGACCAGTTATACACAGGTCTAAAGGGTAAATCTGCATTGTGTACACGTTAGGCTGAATAGTTTGTAGATGTTCATTTTCAACTAACACCATTACGCAACCGCAAAATAGTTGTACCGTATTAAAGCATCTTAATTCGCGAAAGCACTAACGAAACCATAACAATTTGCTCAATTCGTTTTTTCTTCCTCATACGCAGACTATCCCTCCTGTCCTTATGTTTTCTTGCAGGAACGAGTGCATATCCACAAATGTGATTTAACGCCTCTCGTCATGGCGAATGGCTACAGTCGCTAGACATCTCCGCAAACAAATGAACGCACTAACTAAGCAGCTGCTAACAACATTACTCAATAGCTGCACAATAATCTAACTCAAATTTTGCACTCCAGCTTAGAACACGGGTCACTTCAACGCTCGGTCTATGTCTAATACACCCTTCACGATGACACAATCGGGATCCATTATCCTCTTCTCCCCTCCCCTCCCTCCCTTTCCCTCCCCTCTCATCACTCTTCTTTCCTTCCCACGACTTTGTTACCCCTCATCCAACTCTTCTCACCGAGGGTTTCAAACCTGTCATTGTAACTGCCTAAGCAAGACCTTGCCAATCATCTTTCCACCATTCACCACTCCTCTTTCCTTACCACCACTGCCGCCACTACCCTCACAACCACTCTCCTTGTTGATTTTCTTGCAATCATCTCGGTTCCCATCCTTCCCACGTCCCTTTGCGCTGGTCCTGCCGGGTCGTGTGAGCTTGTGGAAGGGCTAGTGCGCCTTTTGGCATTTTCTGCTGTGATACCCCACCATGCCACACCCACCGTAACTCCCCAGCTTCACACCACCACCACCCTCCACCCTTTTACACCCAACAGCATCGCACCATGGCCTTGGACATCTGAAGAAGCAGCAGCAGCATGGATGCTCGTTGACGCGCGGGTGGGGCGAGGCAGTAGGACGGGACACTGCAGCAGCGGGATGGTTGGAAAGAGCAACACAGGTTGACGTGGCGAAAAAGGAAGGCAGGGCAGTAGCACGGCTCCCCTTTCTTGCACTTCTTCTCGCTTCTGCTTCTGCCGCTGCTGCTGCTGCTGCTGCTGCTCCAACTACTTCTGTTTCCACCCACCCACTCACATTTGCAGCTGTTGCTGCCAGTGCTGCTCTTATTTGGAGCCCTTGTAGCTCGTGCAACCCCTCACAGAACCTCGGGACAATAACTGGCTAAAGAATCCACGTAATGTCCCACTTCCTGCTGCCTCTGCACTCCTCGCCCTCTCCCTTGCTCCCCACGTTGAGCCTCCACACAGCCATCACCAAGGGAAAATACTAGTAACGAATTACATGCCACGCATGCTTAAATGAATGATGAGGCATGCTATATGGATGCATACCTAATACAGATATACGCATGAAAATGCTTTTGTATACATATGATATGTTGAAATGCACCACAGCAGTATATCATACAAATGCGTAATAGTTAACGACCCAAAAACTAGGCTACCGCATCCCCTGCCTAGCATGGGGGCGGGCGCCGGAAACTACATAAGATGGGCATCCAGCGCCGCGAGGATACCACGCATGGTCCTCCACAGTTGCTGGACCACTGACGCAGACGCGCCTACAACTTCAATCCCGCCCCCAGTCCGGAGGTGTGCGGTCAGACCCTGGACCGTTTCGTCTAGTTGTGAGACCGCAACGCCTCCCAACGCGGGCGCTCCCAACACGGGTAGGAGGAGGAAGGCGAGTTGAGCAGCCGCCGCCAAGCAATCAGCTCGAGCACCACGATCGAGAGTGCTCCATGGGCTTTAGAGAATGGCAAAATGCGAGTTCACTAGAATCACTGTCAAGGCCTGCTAACACTCCACCAAACGCCACAGCTGCGCGAGAGTCGCCGTGGGAACTTCGGCCACTCCGGTCGCCAGTGCTGCAGGCGGAACGGGAAGAGGGGGCGGAGGCTACACGGAGCATCAGCAAAGCGCCGCGGAGGGACAAAGGCCCCCCTCGCGCCTCCGCCTCCCGCTCCCACAAATCCCGTGTCCGGAAGAGGGGGAATACAGGGCAGAGGCGGGTATTGCGAGGCAGAAACGGGACGCACGAAGGCAGGCGGAGCATGATCACCGCCAGGAGCGGGAATCCGCGGATACGCCGAGGCGTGTGGACCAGGAGTAGCAAGGGGTGCGGCCGGAACCTGCACATTCACATCAGCGGGTGCGGGCGCAGGAACGGCGAGAGCCAGGGAGCTTCCAAGATTCGGTGCGCCATTCAGAGCATTGCGCATCGCCGCAGCTAGCATCCCCGGGAAATCCTCGCGAAGCTGCTGCATCTCGCTTGGCCCACCGCGCCTGCGACCGTGACCTCCCCACCAGCCACTGTGGCCTCCGCAGTGCGCCGACCAATACGACGAGGAGGGGCGACGCCGAGGAGAACCTCGCCCCCGATGTGCTGCTGCATTGCCCCCCGCGGCACTGCGTATCTGTGACACCGCGAGCCGCTGCGCGACGGGATGTACCGGCGCAGCCGCAAGGGCCACCAGGTGGGCAGAGTCGGGGCCGGCGCCCACGACTATCCCCGGCGCAGGGCCCCTAGCATCAGCTTGGACAGTCGGCGGCGCCACAAGCGACGGCTGCGCAACGGGAACCGGCGCGCCGCGCCGGACGCGGGAACAACGTGTGGATGGCTCGGCGGGGAAGCCGGCACCGACGGGACTGGAACAGAGGACGTCACAACAGCAGCAGGAGGAGCCGGGGGGGCAAAGGGAGCAGCAGCAATAGCTACAGCAGCAACAGGGGCCGGAGGCGGAGCAATCGCGCTATCAGCGGTGTGGCCTTGGTCCACCGCTGAATTCTCCGCTTCATTCGCCATTGCGGCGAACGCGCCGGCAGCAGGCGATCGAGGATGCACGGATGCGTCAGAACGCGGGAGTAGGTAGTCGCGAAAATCCCCAGCTGAACGCGACCAGTACGCGGACACGTGGGGGTCGAGCCGAAGGTCGCGGACGTGGTAGGGGCACTCGTGAAGGAGGTCCGAAGAACGCGTTCCAGGCAGCAGCGAGAAGGGCTTTAACCGAATTAGTTAGAAGTAATGAAGAAGACGAAGTATCGGGGAGCATTTATGAGGCGGAGGAGGAAGAAGCAGACTCACCCACAAGTTCGAATGCGTCAGAGGAGGCCCAGTCACAAACTCCAGCTCGGAAGAGAATCAGCTCAACCCATGCATGAGGCGCGTCAACAAATTTTAGAAACACATCCATCCAGCCGCGACCCTCATCACATATTCAAACCGCTTCCCGCCTCCCGGTTTTAGCCACTGCCAACCATCCCGCCCAACCGAACCTTGTTGGAATAACTGAACAGGAATGAATGAACTAGCAGTGAAAACAATACAAGTACCTAACCCTAGAATTGTGTACCCCATATAGGCTAACCCACTGTAGCCTAAACTAACGCAACATATATATATATATATATAATGTTTGACACACCCCCATAGGCAAAGTGGGGGAGAACTAGGGGTCACAAGACCAGTCAAGGCAAAGCAAGGCAACACAAGCTCAGGGTGGATCTCAAGGATACCACACAAATTCCGAGCACAAGCAAGTGGTCACAAGACCAGTTCACATGCAGGTTTATAATAGAGCAAAAGGTACAATGATCACAACCTAGCAACAGTAAACATGCAGGTATATAGATATATAGAGATCACTGTACAAACAGACTCAAGAAGTAAGCAAGTGAGGTCCAGTAGGGACAAGGCCTAGAAGAGTGCAAAAGCGCTGATGGTCACAAGGCTGAAGCGCCTTGGTGAACACATCAGCCGTGTTGGCCTCAGAGGCCACGTAACGCAAGCGGAGCTGACCACGTTGCTGCAGCTCTCGAGCAAGGAAGTAACGCAGAGCAATGTGCTTCGTTCTGTGCTCCAGTCTGTGCTCCTAACACAAGGCAATGGCTGCCTTGTTGTCGACGTACAGCACTGGAGGAGAACGAGGCTGCTCTCCAAGGTCGGTCAGCAAGTAGGTGAGCCAGCGTAGCTCCTGGGCCGCCATGGCTGTGGCGTAGATCTCAGCCTCACAACTGGAGCAAAGAACAGAAGAAGAGCGAGTAGAACGCCAAGAAACAGAACCAGAGCCAAGACTGAAGGAGTAACCCTGAGACGACCGCTGAGTAGCCTGGTCGTCTGCCCAAGAAGCGTCTGAGTGCCCAGTGAGAACAACTGGGACTCGCCCTCCAAGCACTAGCCCCATGCCCGACGTACTGCACAAGTAGCGCAACACCCTCTTAGCTGCATCCATGTGCTCCTTCCGGTGACGGCCGGGAGCGACATAGCGTGCAAGAATGCTGAGAGGGTATGCAAGGTCTGGTCGAGTGCAGGTCATCAGGTACATGAGGCAACCCACAAGCTCTGGATACGGGCCACTCGGCTCTACGGACTCATCCGAAGGGAGAGCTGAGAGCGAGTGACCCGTAGGCACAGGAGTGGGCTGAGGCGAGGAGTACGTGAAGCGGAAGCGCTGAAGGAACTGCTGCACCATGTGTGACTGAGTCAAGGTGATGGTGCGGCGTGCTCTGTCCCGGGTGATCCGCAAGCCAAGATAGCTTGTCAGTTCACCCAGGTCTGTGCACGTGTGTCTCTTCTGCAGCTCCGACTTCACGTGGGCGAGTGCCACAGTGTCAGCAGTAGCAAAGACCAAGTCGTCGACGTACACAAGGACGTAGAACAGCGGCAGTGAGGTGTCGGTGCGTAGAAACAGCGACGGGTCAGCAGTAGAAGGTGCGAACCCAAGAGCCGCAAGCGTTGTCCTCAGTGTGTCGTGCCACTCACGAGGCGCCTGGCGGAGACCGTAGACTGGCCGTCGGAGGCTCCACTGGGTACCAGGAGGGAACGACCCAGTGAAGCCAGGTGGACGGCGCAGCCAGATCTCCTCGTGCAGGCTGCCCTGCAGGAAAGCAGTGCTGAAGTCAAGGGAGTGGAGCTCGTATTCACGCTGAGCGGCTACGTGCAGCAGAACCTGAAGAGTGGTCATCTTCGGGGTCGGGGAGAAGGTCTGGAAGAAGTCAACTCCCTCTCGCTGACTGAAGCCTCGTGCAACGTAACGCGCCTTGAAGACAGGCGGAGAGCCCGTCGGCCGCTTCACCCTGAAAATCCACATGCCACTGACGATGTTCGCCCTTGGTGGGGGAACCTCGTCGACGTAGGTGCCTGTGGACTTCCAGGAAGCCATCTCTGTGTCCATGGCTGACTGCCACTGAGAGGAGTAGGGACCGGCCATCGCCTCTGCGTAAGAGCGTGGGGTCGGGATGTCTGGTGCATCCGGGTCTCCCTCAGGGGCAACAAGCATGGACACGAGATGGGGCAAAGCGGCAGCAAAGCACTCAAACTCCTCCTGCCTGTCCTCAAGGACGTCAGTGCCAAGAGCAGACTCACCCCCGACGGACGGAGGACAGACAGACTCAGACTCAGCAACTAGGCTAGCAGCGTAGTCTAGACGACAGCGAGCAGCAAAGTCAACAAGCTCAGCAACTAAGGCAGACGCAGCAGCAGACTCAAAGGAAGGGTCAGTGACAACAGTAGCCAGGAGACGCGTGACAGTAGGACTGGTAGCACGAAGAGAGTCTGACCCAGGGTCAGCAAGAGCAGGAAGAGAGGAAGCAGGAGGAGACGGCAGTGGGACACGCTGTGGAGCAGTGGACGGACGAAGCGCCATCCGGTGAGTGCCTGGGACAGCAGGAAGATGCTGACGCTGGACTCGACTACTAGAGAGAGCAGTGCGGGCAGGCGACTCAGGACGAGACTCAGGCGACACAGGGCGAGACTCAGGCTCACGACGCTCAGTAAGACCTCCAGTCGGACCAGTGTAAGGAGCAGGACTAGGGAGAGAGGAGACAGACGGTAACTGTGACTGCAGCTGGACAGACGGGGGACACGCGAAGGAGGGAGGACAAGAAGGAGGGAGCTGACCAAGAACCTGCTGAAGGAGCGGAACGAAGTACGGCCGGGACCGTGCAGCGACACCAGAGGCAGGAGGGACACCCGCAACAGGGTCCGCAGCACCAGCTGCAGCTCCAACACCTGGGTCCTCAGCACCAGCAGCAGCTCCAACGCCCGGGTCCGCAGCACCAGCGGCAGCTCCAACGCCCGGGTCCTCAGTACCAGCAGCAGCTCCAACGCCCGGGTCCGCAGCACCAGCAGCAGCTCCAACGCCCGGGTCCGCAGCACCAGCGGCAGCTCCAACGCCCGGGTCCTCATCACCAGCAGCAGCTCCAACACCCGGGTCCGCAGCACCAGCGGCAGATCCAACGCCCGGGTCCTCAGCACCAGCAGCAGCTCCAACGCCCGGGTCCGCAGCACCAGCGGCAGCTCCAACACCCGGGTCCTCAGCACCAGCAGCAGCTCCAACGCCCGGGTCCTCAGCACTAGCAGCAGCTCCAACGCCCGGGTCCGCAGCACCAGCAGCAGCTCCAATAGCAGCGGGGTCCGCAACACGAGGCACGCCACTCCGAAGAGTGCAGCGTTGCTCGTACCACTCACGGATCCGCTCGCGGGAGGGGAGCTCCCGAACGGGAGAAGAAGCACTAGCACCAGTCCCAGTAGGACGTCCGGCTCGAGCGGTACCTCTCCGGAGGCTGCATTACTCTAAGTACCACGCACGCAGCTGCTCCGAGGAGAGGGCTCCTCCAGGTGCAGGACTCCCAGGCCCAGGACCTCCAGACCCAGAACCCCCAGACTCCGGACTCTGCAGCTCAGCACCACGAGGCTCCACACCCCCAAGCTCAGCACCCCCAAGCTCCACACCCCCAGGCTCGACACCCCCAGGCTCCACACCCCCAGGCTCCACACCGCCAGGCTCAGCACCCCCAGGCTCAGCACCCCCAGCAGGATGAGAGTCGACAGCTACCTCAACAGGCTCAACCGGGTCTACCTGAGACACACCTGAGGGAGCGGCACCCTGAGGGGGGAGGGGGTTTGTAACAGCAGCACCTGGCGCGAGGAAGAGAGGCGGGGGGGGGGGGGGGGAGCGGGGGAGTGCGGTAGGGGAAGAGGCAGTAGTAGGGGACGGACTCGTCAAAAGTGACGTCCTGGGAGGGCAAGACTCGTCGCGAGGTGGCGTGGTAAAACTGCCAACCAGACGCGTCCGGGACAAAGCCGAGGAAGACGCAGGGAACAGCACGGGAGGAGAGCTTGTCCGCAGACGTATCGCGGACAAAAGCTCGAGACCCCCAGACCCAGAAACGCGACGCATCGCCAACCTCCCCCGTCCACAGCAGCGTGGGCGAGGTCTCCGGCAAGGAGACACGGGGCCAGAGGTTGAGCTGATGCGCAGCGTACCGGACTGCAAACGGCCACAAAAAGTGGGGGGCAGCCGCATGGATCAAGGAGGTACGGGCGACCTCCATGACCAGGCCAATGCGGCGCTCCGCAACCCCATTCTGCTGTGGAGAAGCCGGAAGCGTGAACGACTACTCAATGCCGTGCTCAGCACAGTAGGCTGCCAAGAGGTCGGAGGAGAACTCACCACCTCTGTCAGAGTGCAAGCGTAGGACAGGAAAGTCCGAGTGAAAACGCTCGCTGAGCTGGAGACGGGCTCTGCGGATCCAAGGGATCAACACATCAGGGACCTCACGCTTGGTGCGCAAGGGGAAGACCGAGTTGTAGCGCGAATCAGGAAGTACCTCTCCTGACCCTGACCACGGACGCGGGCTGGGCCCCACACGTCCATGTGGAGCGTCTGCAAGGGAGCAGTCGTCGGGGGGAACGAGGAGGAGGGAGGAGCGGCGCGCTGCCGGCCCTCGACACAGGGGAGACAGGTAGGAGCAGGCGAGGGTGGGAGGGCAGGAAGGACCCTGGGCAGGCCAGAGACAAGGTACCGGGAGTGCATGGCACGAAGCCGCTGCACAGACGGGTGGCCAAGGTGGTGGTGCCAGAGGATAGTCTTGTGTGCCAAAGAGCAACACGAGCAGGGGGCGGACAGCTGACCTGACGCGGACGCGGACGCAGACGCAACAACCTGAGGGGACTCAGTAGTCAGTGTGTACAGGTCCGACCCCGGCTGCCGACTGAAGGTAGCCAAGTGACGGCCCGTACGAGCACACGTGCAGTGTGTCACGCGTTCGTAGGCAGGGGTGAACTGGTGAACACCCCTGTCCTGGAGCGCACATCCTGCCACCAAGTTCGTAGAGAACGAGGGGAGGTGGAGACCTGACAGTGTGCCCGACGGGACCGCAGGGCAGGGAAGGACAGTGGAAGAGGTCGCAATGACCGGACCCCCAGAGGGGTCAGCAAGGGAGACAGCAACTGGCCGAGCAAGCGGCTCAAGGGCAGTGCGGTCACGAAAGAAGCAGCGAGAAGCACCTGAGTCCAGTGTGAAGGTGTGCAGTGCGGTAGTCGACGCAGTACCAAGGGGGGGAGACACACGAGCACCTAAAGCAGCAGCATCACCAGCACCTGGGGTAGCCGACACGCGAGTACCTGAAGCGGCAGACGCACTGGCCCTAATGCCCGGGTCGGGCGGCACACACAAGTACTCAGCACCCTCTCCACTAGTAGACATCACATACATGGCAGATAGAATAGCATCAAAGTCTAGAGCATAGATATCAATCCCCTTCTTCAGGAGATCAAGCCAGCGGGGCAGCTCAGTGGCCTGAGGGAACTGAACACGCCAAGCGTCGTCGAGACGAGAGAAGCAGCGCTGTGTGGCGTGCTGTCGTCCACACTGCTGACCAGTGCGGTCACCAGTGCGAATGACGTACGTGCAGCTAAGACCACCCCCACCCCCGTGCTGAGAGTACCACTCACGGACCTCCTGGGGCGAAGGAGTGTGCTGCTGGCCCTGGCCACCGCCAGCACCTCCACGGCCACCACCACCGCTGCCACCTCCTCGACCACCCCAACCCCTGCCGCCGCCTCGTCCACCGCCACCCCAACCGCCGCCTCCACTCCTGCCACCGCCCCCGCCGCTGCCGCCACCACCCCCACCGCTACCACTCGCCCCTCCAGCCGAGCCACCACCCCCACTGCCTTCACCGCCCCCACCGCCGCCTCCCCCGCCGTCACCGCCACCACCCTTGCCCCCTTTGCCCTTGCCACTGCGGCGCCCGCTCGAGGCAGACACAGCGCCGACCTTCTCAGCACCGAGAAGGTCGACAGCAGCAGCAAAGGCGATAGAGGGAAGAAGGGGGGAAGGAGAACACCCCTCAAAGAACGGGGTACAGGGGTCGCCACGAGAGGCACCTACAGCGACTATGCTAGTCTCAGCTGCAAGTAGCTCCTTCTCGAGGAGGGCAATGGTGAGCTCAGTGGGGCAACGAGCTAGGAAGTGGTCCCTGACAGCACGCAGTGTGTCAGGGAGGCGGGTGACTAGGTGGTAGAGAGTGAGCCAGAGTGGAGGGGGGTGCGTGGCAAGGAACTCAGCAGGCATGGCGGCACGGAAGCGGGCCTCACTAGTACGGAGGTGTGTGATGAGGTCAGCGACTGTGTGAAAGGAGGACAGGTCGGGAAACAGGTAGGGGAGGGAGAGACGGCCTAGCGCGGCAGAGGCAGGTGAGGAGTAGCGAGCAACTACGGCTGTGTACAGTGCCTGTGCAGTCTTGTGCTGCCCAAAGTGCTCGCGTTCGTCTATTGGCAGGGAGTTGCGAATAGCGAAGCGAGCGTGGGCATCACGAGTCTGCCACTGTGAGCGAGCAGTGCTGTCAGCAGTAGCAGCAGGGGCAGTGACATGGCCTAGGGCGTGATCGTACAGTGAGATGTCATCCTTGGCTGTGAGCTGTAGGTAGAGGTGCAGGTCATCGAGCCAGGTGTCAAACTTCACAGGGCGGCCCTCAGCATCGAACACGAGAACCTGCGGGCTAGCCATAGGAACAGTAGAAATAGCAGCAGTAGCAGTAGGAGAAGCAGGTAGGACGAACCAGGTAGGGCAGGGCGGCGCGGCTCGGTTCAGGTCGGGGCGCGGCTCGGCTGGGTGGCGTGGCTCGGCTCAGGGCGCGCGGCTTGGCTCGGGGCGCGCGGCTCGGCTCGGGGCGCGCTGCTCGGGTCACGGCGGGAACGGGCCGCCCGGGGCCTCCAGGTGGTGGGCACGGGTCGGGGAGGTCGGCGTGGGGCCGGTTGGGGCCCTAGAGGGGCGAGCGCGGGGCCGATCGGGGCCTGAGCGGGGCTGGCGCGGGGCCGACGGGGCCTGAGACGGGGCCGACGGGGCCTGAGCGGGGCTAGCGCGGGGCCAAACGGGGCCGTGACGGGGTTAGCAGTAGGGCCGACGGGGCCTGAACGGGGCTAGCGTGGGGCCGATCGGGGCCTGAATGGGGCTAGCTCGGGGCCAACGGGGCCTGAAACGGGGCCGACGGGGCCTGAAACGAGGCTAGCGCGGGCCGACGGGGCCTGAAACGGGGCCGACGGGGCCTGAAACGGGGCTAGCGCGGGCCTACGGGGCCTGAAACGGGGCCGACGGGGCCTGAAACGGGGCTAGCGCAGGCCGACGGGGCCTGAAATGGGGCTGACGGGGCCTGAAACGGGGCCGACGGGGCCTGAAAACGGGGCTAGCGCGGGCCGACGGGGCCTGAAACGGGGCCGACGGGGCCTGAAACGGGGCTAGCGCGGGCCGACGGGGCCTGAGAGGGACTAGCGCGGGGCCAACGGGGCCTGAAACGGGGCCGACGGGGACTGAACGGGGCTAGCACGGGGCCTGAACGGGGCCTTAAAGGGGCCGACGGGGCCTGAACGGGGCCGCTAGGGAGAGCGGGCGTGGGGCCGACGGGGCCTGAACGGGGCTAGCGCGGGGCCGTCAAGAGGGGCCTCTAGGGGCGTGACACTCCGAGGCGCCCTAGGGCACAGGTATGTAGGTAGGTAGGTAGTTACGTAGTGGTGGGCCCTTAGAAAATTTCGGTCCTAGGAAGGACCTGCTCTGATACCATGTTGGAATAACTGAACAGGAATGAATGAACTAGCAGTGAAAACAGTACAAGTACCTAACCCTAGAATTGTATACCCCCTATAGGCTAACCCACTGTAGCCTAAACTAACACAACATATATATATAATGTTTGACAAACCTGACATCGCCACCTGCAAGTGCACCACGAACATTAGCGAGGGGTAACCAACAGCAACCACAGCCCCCCCCCCCCCCCTTAAATCGCCCGAAGCCCTCGCCAGGGACGACACACTATTCGCGAACGTAAGTACCTGGAATCTGGATAAGCTACGCGGTAGTCGCAACGCTCCGCTGGCACGTCGCTTGCCGGAAAAATTGAGCCTACTTTTCGCTATGGTAATGCTGACACCACTGCTATGACTCGCACACGACCCAGACTCCATCCCAGCTTGGAGGATTCTGCTGTTTGCGGCTCGCCTGACGCTGCGTCAGCATTTGCCGAGGCACCCTGACTGGAAGGCCAGGGAAAGATTGCGTAAATTCTTGCGAGGGGAGTGAGAGGCACTATACCAGGAAACGGTTGATTCGTTGGACTCCTCTCCCCCACCCAGACACCAGCCAGACAACATGGGGGTAATATCTAGAGCAGAGGGATTGGCGCGACGTGGCAGCTTACGGAGAGCATTCATGGCACTGGAAGCCACCCCAGTCAGCAAGCCCTCACCGGCGGTTCTGGAATCCCTCTGCGCCAAGCACCCTAGTGCCCCGCGCTCTGACGCACCTTGGCCCCAGCCCGATCCGGACTTTTACCTGGCAGTATCGTGGGAAACTTTCCTTAAGCTCCTCTCGAAATGTGAGAATGGGGTAGGTGCAGGTCCCTCAGGGACAACATTTGAGCACCTGCGCGAAGCTGCTCTGATGCACGCCACGGTGGGTTCTCACCTACATGCATTGGTAAACACAATCCTGAAAGGGAAGCTGCACCAGGAAGTAGGGAAGCTTCTTACAGCCTCGCGCTTGATAGCCCTCGACAAGCCGGATGGAGGGACGAGACCGATTGCCATAGGCGAGTGCATCATGCGTTTAGCAGCTAAGGCAGCACTTACCCAGGTAGCGGACGCAGCACGAGAGTATTTCTTACCTCTATAGTTCGGAGTGGCCGTGCCAGGAGGAGCAGAAGCAGTCATACATGTTGTTCAGACCTACACAGCGGCCAACCAGGACGCACTGGTGTTACAGGCCGACCTGGCCAATGCGTTCAAGCGATGGCCTTGAAAGGATCGCAGCTAGAACCGCTGCTGCCGTTGGTGCACTTCTCGTACGGCCAACCCTCCACACTGCATCTGAACGCCGCCTTCGACCACCCACCCCTGCTCAGTGAAACAGGAGTCCGTCAGGGAGATCCCCTCAGCCCCCTTCTTTTTGCCGCGGCCATGCAACCAGCTTTGGAAGAAGCTGCGGAGGCATACCCCGAGGTCATCTGCCTGGCCTACGCGGACGACGTGACCTTCCTGGGAGAGCCGTCGTCTTGCGCGGCTGCTTTTAATCACTTCACGGGCCGCTTAGCAGAAATCGGGCTCAGCCACAATCCTGCCAAATGCGGGGCGTGGGCAGGCAGGACGCCCACGGACTACCGCCTTCGTGAGGGAGTTCCTCCCAGCAGCGACGGGTTGAAGGTGCTGGGTAGCTACATTGGCACCTCCACTGCAACCACTGCCTTCGTACGGTCCAGCATGGAGGCGATGGGCACACCGCTGGGATTGATTGAGCGGATGGAGCCGCAGGTGGCGGGACTGCTGTTTTGTTGGTGTATCTCTCTCGTCGAGTGTCATACTTAGCCCGCACAACTCCACTACCTTTCCTGCCAAAAGAGGAGTGGTCTGAATGGGGACGGAGGCTGCTGGAAACACTCCTTACAGCATGCGGCATTAACCACCCGCGTGGGGACGAGGAGACTTCATGCACGTGGGTGCAAGCCTCGCTCCCCATGTCGCTCGGTGGCCTTGGGTTGACGGACCCTTCAGTAGAGGGGAGGCTACAGCTTCCTCGCCAGCTACATGTAGGCGCAGCTGCTGCTTGACTCCCTGGACAGCGACTGCACCGACCCATTAGAAGTCACGCGTGAACTGATGCGCGGCCCCTACACCGAGTCCTCCCTCTTGGCCGAATGGCTTGCTGAATGCGAAGGGGAACTTCCACTCCAAGCCCAAGAAGCTCTTCAGGCTGAGAGATCGGCTCCAACTGCAGGGAAACTGCAACACGGGTTGGCCACGGCTATCCAGGGCCAGCGCTATGCCGTGTAGGTGGAGGAGGTGCGTGGGATGAGCCCGAACCCCAACAACGGTCACACACAACGAATGCTGTCCCTGACACGGTATGGGGCAGGGGATTGGTTAAACACAGTGCCCATCCACTCCTCGCTCCGCCTTGAGGCTCCCCACTATGCCAACGCGCTCCAGTTTTGGCTGGGGCTCCCCTTTGCGGCTCCCGGGGTTTGCAACTGCTCAAAGAAGGTGGAGATCCCAGATAAGCGGCTGCCGAATCATCTGCTACGATGCGGAACAGGGGGGGGGGGGGGGGGGGGGGGGCGCACAATGAACTTAGAGATGAGTGCGCACGGATGGCGCAAGATGCCGGCTTCATGGTGCATATCGAGACGGCCGCCTTCAGCCCAGTGGAGGAGAAGAAGGCAGACGTGGCCTTACGCTGCCACTCCATGGGTGCCGTTTACATATGTGATGTGACGGTAACAGATCCCATCAGCACCCGTGATGAGAACGCCACCAAGGGGAGGGGGTGGGCAGCACGGGAGGCGGCAGACAAGAAACACGGCCTTTACAAGGACCGCCCAGAGTGGGTGAAGTTTTTCCCACTTGCGGTCGAGACAATGGGTGCCCATGCCTTGAGTCAGTGGACTTCCTAAAAATCCTTGCAGAAATGGCTGCACGGCGGTTCTTCAACGCCGAGCCAACCTCCTACCAAGCTGCCAAGCTCTTACACCAATACCGGCAGCGGTGGTCGGGGGCTCTTCAACGTGGGCAGTCGATTGGGTACCTGGAAAAGTGCAGCATAGCAGCAGCGGTTGAAAACCCGCTACTAGAGGCAATGGGTGAGGCACCGTCCCTTGGGGACTGCCTCTCGAATCTGTATTTGATCTTACTTGGAGGGTGTTGGGCTGCGGAGTGAATAGGAATTGTACTCTATTAGCCCCACGTACGTGATGACCCATACCTTGCATGTCTGTATACCTTGAATATCAATGAACGGGCCATTAGAGAGAGAGAGAGAGAGAGAGAGAGAGAGAGAGAGAGAGAGAGAGAGAGAGAGAGAGAGAGAGAGAGAGAGAGAGAGAGAGAGAGAGAGAGATTTCAATAAACTACGGCTTTAATCACCTACGGCTTTCAACAAATCAAAACGACGTAGCATCTTGGGTTGTTGCCCTTGCATAGAGACATGAGCAGATACATGAATACGACATAATGCTACAACATAAATTAAGCAAAGAAACAAAGACAGACAATAACAAGAAAAATTTGTTAAGGTCTTCTACTGAGTGTTCCACTCGGATTTGCAAAAAATATTACTGTCAAAAAGCTTGAATAAGACGGACAACTTTTCTGCAGGCTCTAAGCTTTCTCACGACACTTAATACGATTAGGGATATGCGAAAAGAAGAAACGAAAGGAAAGATTAGATGAAGAGACAACACCAAAAAAATCTTGGTTAAAATAAGGAGATGAGAACTTGAGTAGGGAGATACAAAGATAGGCGGACAAGAGAAAGAGGTGGACGGACGAGGAGGGGGGGGACGAGCAAGAAAGCTGGACAAGAAGAGAGACGCCATGATGCTCTGTAATCTACATAGTAATAATAGAACTTCATCTAAAATGACCTACCATGATTTACTTCTGTGAAAATCTAGAGAAGATCGTAGACATTATCTTGACTGTAGTGCGTAAACTACTATCTAGTCCCTATAGAGCTCACCTTAGAAGCTGGAGTACAAGTAGGTGAAGGAACTGCGGGGAGGAGCTGGGAGTAACGGAAGTGATTGGAGTGGCACGACGACACCAGCGAGAAAGAGATTCACAAACCCTAGATGCTATTGATTTTTGTCAAAATTATTATTAATGTTGTTGTCACGAACATCTGAATTTACAACTTGTTTGACAAAACTATATTGTAGGTTGTAGTGGGGTAGACAATATGGGATACAACTCTTTTAGGTTTTCATACTTGTACCCACCTGCTTGCTAGTTCATTCATTCCTCATTCTTATTTTCACATGGTATCAGAGCAAAATCGTTCCTAGGGCCCACCGAACGTTCTGCCCTGCCCTAACTGATTCTTTTTAGCTGCCCCTGCAGCCGCACTGCCCTTGCAACTCGCGTGCTGCCCCTACGACCGTGCTGCCCCTGCAGCCGTGCCTGCCCCTGCAGCTGTCCCTGCTCGTCGCGGCGCCCCCTGGGCGCGGTCCCTGCTCGTCGCGGCGCCCTTTGGGCGCCGTCCCTGCTCGTCGCGGCGCCCCCTGGGCGCCGTCCCTGCTCGTCGCGGCGCCCCCAGGGCGTCGCCCCTGCTCGTCTCGGCGCCCCCTTGGCGCCGTCCCTGCTCGTCGCGGCGCCCCCGGGGCGTCGCCCCTGCTCGTCGCGGCGCCCCCGGGGCGTCGCCCCTGCTCGTCGCAGCGCCCCCGGGGCGTCGCCTCTGCTCGTCGCGGCGCCCCCGGGGCGTCGCCCCTGCTCGTCGCGGCGCCCCCTCAGCAGCTGCCTTGGAGCCTCCTGCAGCAGTCGCGGCCCCGCCCTGCAGCAGCTGCCACGGAGCCCCCTGCCGCCGTCGCGGCCCCGCCCTACAGCAGCTGCCGCGGAGCTGCCTGCAGAAGTCGCGACCCCGCCCTGCAGCAGCTGCCACAGAGCCCTCTGCCGCCGTCGCGGCCCCGCCCCGCTGCAGCTGCCGCGGAGCCGCCTGCAGCAGTTGCGGCCACGCCCTGCAGCAGCTGCCGCGTAGCCCCCTGCCGCTGTCGCGGCCCCGCCCTGCAGCTATCGCGGCCCCGCCGTCGCCGCTGTCGTGCGCCTACCCTGCTCGCCCGGCGAGCGACTGCCCTTCCCGCCACTGGTGAGCACTTGCCCTACCCGCGCTTCCCGCGCGCCTGCCTTACTAGAGTGCTGCCGCGCCGGCCTGCCTGCCTGCCTCCCGCGCCTGCCTGCCAGCCGAGCCGCGCCGACCAGTTGAGCCGAGCTGCTCAGCGGCGCCGAGCCGCCCAACCGAGCCGTGTCGTGCTGCCGGGCTGTGCAGCCCTGCTCTACTGAGCCACACTGCCCTGCGCGTGCTGCTACTGCTGTTTCTGCTGCTACTACTGCTGCTACTGCAACTATTGCTACTGCTCCTCCTGGTGGTAGCCAGATGTAGCTCCAGCGAAGTTCGCGTGAATCCCTCACGCCCCAGCAGCTTCGTGAGTGGTACGCTAGTTGGGGTTATAGGGGTGGCGGCGGTGCTACTGCTGCTACTACTGTTATTGCTGCTACTACTGCTACTGTTGCTATTGCTGCTACTGGTACTACTATTGCTACTGCTGCTATTGCGGCTACTACCGCTACTGCTGCTCCTGGCGGTGGCCAGATGCAGCTCCAGCGACGTCCGCGTGAGTCCCTCACGCCCCAGCGACTTCGTGAGTGGTACGCTAGTTGGGGTTGTAGGGGTGGCCGTGGTGGGAGTCACCCTGGGGCGGGTCGTTCGGGAGCTTCTTGTAGTGACTAGGTGCAACTGCAGCAGCGTCCGCGCGCGGTTTTTTCGCCCCAGTAGCTTCGTGAGTGGTACGCTTAGAGTAGAGGGTCACGGAGTACTGCTCGCTGCCCGTACGTCATTCGCACTGGTGCCCGGGCTGGTCAGCCTTGAGGGACGGTTGGCCACACAGAGTCCCGCTGCTTCGCCAGTCAGAGCGACGCATGGCGTACAGAGTTTGACGACGTTGCTGAGCTCCCTTCCTGGCTGGAGCTGCTTAGGCAGAGGGTAGATATCTTTGCTCTTGACTATGATGCTATCCTCACTGCCATGTATGCATTGCCTACTAGTGCTGAGGGTGCCAGTTACCTGTGTGTGCCGCCTGACCCAGGTATAGAGTCTGCTGCTCTAGGTGCTGGTGAGGCTGCTGCTCTAGGTGCTGGTGCGTCTCCTGCTCCAGGTGCTGGTGAGGCTGCTGCTCTAGGCGCTAGTGAGTCCACTGCTCCAGGTGCTGGTGCGTCTGCTCTCTCTGGTACTGCGCCTGCTACGGCCTTGCACACTTTCACCCTTGACTCGGGTGCTTCCGGCTCCTTCTTTGGCGACTGCACCACACTCTCGCCACTCAGTCGGCTAGTGGGAGTCTCTCTTGCTGACCCCTCTGGGGGTCCGGTCCTTGCACACTCCTCCACGGTTTTGTCGTGTCCGGCGGTCTCGTCTGGCTCTCTGTCTGGCCTCCACCTCCCCTCGTTCTCCATGAACTTGGTGAGTGGAGCTGACCTTCAAGATGCGTGGGCTGACCAGTTCACTCCTAGAGGTCTGCGGGTGACCCACTGTTCGTGTACTCGGACGGGCCGGCACCTGGCCGCGTGGAGCTGTGCTGCTTGAGCTGGTGGTTCTCCGAGCGCCGGAGGCCCTGCTGCTGCTGGAGCTGCTTGGGTTTCTGGGGCCACGGGTCACGGAGGTCCTCGTACTAGAGGTACCGGGGCTGCTGGGCCTGGTGGTGCTGCTGGAGCTGGAGCTGCTGGAGGTGCTGGAGCTGGCGGTGCTGCTGGGGCAGGTGCTGCTGGAGGTACTGGAGCTGGAGCTGCTGGCGCTGCTGGGGCTTCTGGTGGTCCTGCTGGAGCTGGAGCTGCTGAAGGTGCTGGAGCTGGAGGTGCTGCTAGAGCCGATGCTCCTGTGGAAGCTGGAGTTGGCGCTTCTGGTGCTGCTGGAGGCTGGAGCTTGTGGTACTGCTGGAGTTGGAGCTGCCACTAGGGATGCTGGTTCTATCCCATCTAGTTCTGGAGGCGCTGCGCGGCCGCGGCCGTACTACGTTCCGCTCCTTCAACGGGTTCTTGGTCTTCCGCCTTCTAGTGGTCCTGCTCCTTCCTTAGGGCGTCCACCGCCTGTCCAGTTGCAGTCATAGTTACAACCTGCCTCCCCACTGCCTGCTCCTTCTCCTTACACTGGTCTGACCGGAGGTCCTGCTGAGCGTCATGAGCCTGTGTCTCGTCCTGCGTCGCCTGTTCGTGCTGCTAGCACTAGTCGTCGTGGTTCGCGTCAGCGTCCTCCTCCTGTCCCTGGCACGCAACGGATAGCTCTGCGCCCTTCCACTGCTCCATAGCGTGTCTCTCTGCCGTCCTCTCTTCCTGCCCCTTCTGACCCGGAGTCAGACTCCCTTCGTACTGCTAGTCGTACTGTCACGCGTCTCGTGGCCACTGTTGTCATTGACCCTGCCTTTGAGTCCATTGCTGCGTCTGCCTTAGTTGCCGAGCTTGTCGACTTTGCTGCTCACTGTCGTCTGGACTACGCCGCTAGTCTTGTTGCTGAGTCTGAGTCTGTCTGTCCTCCGTCCGTCGGGGGTGAGTGTGCTCTTGGCACGTACGTCCGTGAGGACAGGCACGAGGACTTTGAGTGCTTTGCAGCCGCGGTACCTCATCTCGTGTCCATGCTGATTGCACCTGAGGGAGACCCGGATGCACTAGACATCCCGACCCCGCGCTCTTACGCAGAGGCGATAGAGGGTCCCTACTCCTCTCACTAGCAGTCAGCCATGGATGCAGAGATGGCATTCTGGAAGTCTACAGGCAGTTATGTCAACGAGGTTCCCCCTCCTGGGCGAACATCGTCAGTGGCATGTGGATTTTTAGGGTGAAGCGGCCGCCGGGTTCTCCGCCTGTCTTCAAGGCGTGTTACGTTGCTCGAGGCTTCAGTCAGCGACAGGGACTTGACTTCTTCCAGACCTTCTCCCCGACCCTGAAGATGACCACTCTTCAGGTTCTACTGCACGTCGCTGCTCAGCGTGACTACGAGCTTCACTCTCTTGACTTCAGCACTGCTTTCCTACAGGGCAGCCTATACGAGGAGATCTGGCTGCGCTGCCCACCTGGCTTCATTGGGTCGTTTCCTCCTGGTACCCAGTGGAGCCTCCGGCGGTCAGTCTACGGTCTCCGCCAGGCGTCCCGTAAGTGGCACCACACACTAAGGACTACACTTGCGGCTCTTGGGTTTGTTCCTTCTACTGCTGACCCGTCGCTGTTTCTGGGAACCGACACTTCTTTGCCGCCGTTCTACATCCTCATGCACGTTGACGACTTGGTCTTTGCCACTGCTGACACTGAGGGACTCGCCCACGTGAAGTCAGAGCTGCAGAAGAGACACACGTGCACAGACTTGGGTGAACTGCACGGCTACCTTGGCTTGCAGATCACCCAGGACAGAGCACAGCGCACCATTACCCTGACTCAGTCACACATGGTGCAGCAGGTTTTTCAGCGCTTCGACTTCAGGTACTCCTTGCCTCAGGCCACTCCTCTGTCTACTCGCCACTCGCTCTCAGCTCTGCCTTCGGATGAGTCCGTAGAGCCAAGTGGCCCGTACCCAGAGCTTGTTGGCTGCCTCATGTACCTGATGACCTGCTCTCGACCTGACTTGGCATACCCTCTTAGCATCTTGGCACGCTATGTTGCTCCTTGGAGACACCTGTGAGGAGAATGAACAGGAAAGGAATGGACTATGAAAGAGATGGGTTCAAATATGAAACCCTAGAAGGGGCTGTACCCCATATTGGCTACCCCACTACAGCCTAAACATATATGGCATATATACAATTTGACACACCCCCATAGGCAAAGTGGGGGAGAACAAGGGGTCACAAGACCAGTCAAGAGAAGCAAAGCAAGCTCAGGGTGGATCACAATGTCACCATACAATCTGAGCACAAGCAAAGGGCCACAAGGCCAGTCCACATGTAGAGGTACATATATGCAAAGGCAACAGCAAAGTGATCACTACCTAACAAGTGCAGGTATACAATATAGATCACAGTACAGGCAAGGTCAAGAAGTAAGTGAGAAGACATAGGAACAAGGCCAAGTGCAGTACAGAAGCGCTGATGGTCACGAGGCGGAAGTGCCTTGGTGAACACACCAGCAGTGTTGGCCTGAGAGGCCACGTAGGCAAGATGAATCCAACCACGCTACTGGAGCTCCCTAGCAAGGAAGTAGCGAAGGGCGATGTGCTTCGTTCTGTGCTCCAATCTCTGTTCGCGACACAAGGCAAGCATTGCCTTGTTATCGACGTACAGAAATGGAGGAGAACAAGGCGCCTCGCCCAGGTCGGTCAGAAGGTAGGTGAGCCAACACAGCTCCTGTGTAGCCGTGGCCCCTGCGTAGATCTCAGCCTTACAACAGGAGCTGAGAACAGAAGAAGAGCGGGTAGACCGCCAAGAGACAGAACTAGAGCCAAGGCTAAAGGTCTAACCCTGTGACGACCGCTGCGTAGCCAAGTCGTCAACCCAAGAAGCGTTTGCGTGACCAGTGAGGACAACTGGACCCCGTCCTCCAAGCACGAGCCCTGTCACAGGATCGAATTCTCAATCGAAACTTGTCACCAAAACTGAATACAAGGCCTTTTTATACTCAGAAAATACAAGGATAAATGAGATAAAACGAACCTTCGGGAACACGCCCTTCCCGATGCTACAATCACAAGTGCGCATAAGCACGCAAGTCTATTGGCACTTGGGATTACGCCCAGATTACGGCGTATACACCACTATCGGCGCTGTCGGTGCCGTATAATAGGTATGTCGGTGGGAAAAGTAGGAAATAAGAGAATTAAATAGAAGGCTCTAGAAAATAGAATAGTAGGCTGATTGAGATGAGATAAAGACGAAAATAAAGAGGAGAAAAGGGAGAATAGGATAACGGAAAAATATAATAGTGAGGAAATATTATAACGGGGACGTCCTCTCACACTTCCCCCCCTCAAAGCTGGGTGGTAGAAGTAACACCCTGCTTGACAAGGTAGTCCTGGAGAGGACGGCGGGCGTTATCCATGTCGTGTTCAGGTACCCAGGTATCCTTGGAAGGATCATAGCCTTTCCAACGAATCAAGAGCTCCAAGGTGCCGCTACGTCGTCGTCGGTGCGCCAGAACGGCTTCAACTTCGTACTCGGGTTCCCCATTAACGATCACTGGCAGTGGCGGCGGCGGCTGGCGACCTTTGAAGACCGTGTTTGGGTCCCGATAGGGCTTGAGAAGTTGAACATGGAAGGCATCGTGAATTCTCCATGTAGCTGGTAAATGCAAGCGGAAGGTTACTGGAGTGACCTGCGCCTCGACAAGAAAAGGTCCGCAGAAGTGAGGTCGGAGCTTAGACGGAAGATGGCTAATGTCGAGATTGCGTGTATCCAGAAGCACTTGATCGCCAATCTTGATGGAATGATCGTTGCGACTCCGATCAGCGAGCTTCTTTTGTTGCTGCTGGATAGTCAGAAGACGTTTATGCGTGCGCTCCCACAATTGGTGCATAGTGGAAATGAAGTCATGTGCGGGTTGCACCGTGGCGGGTACTGTTGGTTTCTGAGGCGTGAGTGGGTTGCGACCGTAACAGAGGAAGAAAGGAGTTTGCCCTGTTGCGGCGTGCGTGGCGTTGTTATACGCAAACTCGAGAATCGGCAGATGTGCATCCCATTTAGAGATATCGTCCTTACACGCTGCTCGCAGAAGCTGTTCAACAATCTGGTTGAGGCGCTCTGTCTGACCATCCGTTTGGGGATGATAAGCTGATGACATGGCGAGTTTGGTCCCCATGAGCGACATGAGCTCCTTCCAGAATTTATTCGTGAATTTCGGGTCTCTGTCGGAGATCAGCGTGGTTGGAATGCCATGTTGCAAGATGACGTAGCGGAAGAATAATTACGCTGTCTCCTCGGTGCGAGCCGTTGTGTGTGTCGGAATGAAGTGTCCCATTTTGGAGAATTTGTCGATGACGACTAGAATGGCGTCGTAACCAGCTTTGGTAGGTGGTAACCCGGTGATGAAGTCGAGGCTAACCACTTGCCAAGGTTGTTCAGGGACTGGAAGAGGTTGTAGTAATCCTGCTTTCTTCTGTTTGCTGCTCTTCATCCGTTGGCATGTGTCGCACGAGGTGACGAATTTTTGTACGTCATCCGCCATGTGGGGCCAATAATAATGCTTCGCAATACCGGCAAGCGTCTTGTTACTACCGAAGTGGCCCGCGTAGAGAACATCATGATATTCTTCGAGCAGTAACTGGCGTAAGGGAGGGTAATTAGGTACCCATATTTTTGTGGAGCCCTTGCGGTATGCGATGTCTTGATCCCAATAAAGAAGATGGCGCTTTTCTGCTACAGAGACTTCGGGGTCGATGGTGTATCCATGCGTGAAGAGTCCCTTCAAAAGTGGGTTCATGCCATCGACTTGTAAGGCGGCAACGTGTGCAGGGCGACTCAGTGCGTCTGCCTTGTTCTTGTGCCCTGGCTTATACACGATGTCGTAATGGAAGTGGGTTTCGAGAAAGTCAATCCACCGGACCTGCCGCCTGGAGAGTGTTGGTTGGGTCTTCAGGTACTTGAGGCTGCAGTGGTCGGTGTAGACGGTCGTTTTTCTTCCTTCGAGATAACACCTCCATGCCTTAAATGCGTTGACAATGGCGAGGGCCTCTTTGTCATGGATGGGGTAATTGAGTTCTGCCCCGTGAAGTTTTTTACTGAGGTATGCAATGGGTTGCAGTCCCTTCCCTTGATGCTGCATGAGTACTGCGCCCACTGCTTGATCGCTAGCATCGGCCTCGATGACATAGTCAAGTTCAGGGTCTGGCAGGATAAGGACAGGTGTGGACGTGAGTGCGGTTTTAAGTTGTTCCACGGCTTCCTGGTGCTTCGCCTCCCATTGATTTTGTGTATTCTTCTTCAACAGGTTCGTTAACGGTGCGGCAATCTTGGCGTAGTTCGGTACGAACCGGTTGTTTTAGTTGGCGAATCCAAGGAACTGTTGTAACTCCTTCACGTTCTCAGGGGTCTTCCACGTTCGCACTGCTTCGATCTTCTTAGGATCCACGTGAACTCCTTGAGCGCTCACCATATGTCCAAGGAACTGAACTTTTTTCAACGCAAACTAGCTCTTGGATAGTTTCACGTAGAAGCGTTCTCGTCGAAGAATTTCAAACACCCGTCGTAGATGCTCAACGTGCTGCTTCATATCTTTCGAGTAGATCAGGATATCGTCTAAATATACCACCACGCACTCGTCCAGAAGGGGCCGAAGGATGTGGTTCATTTCCGCCTGAAATGTGGCTGGTGCGTTAGTGAGTCCGAATGGCATTACGAGATACTCGTATGACCCGTACCGAGTTCGGAAGGCGGTTTTGTGGATAGAGTTGTCCGCCATACGAATTTGCCAGTATCCCGATCTGAGGTCGAGCTTGGAGAATACCGTAGCACCGCGAAGTTGATCGAGTAAGTCGTCGATCAGTGGTATCGGGTATTTATTTTTTACTGTCTGCTTGTTCAAGGCTCGGTAGTCGATGCACATTCGCAGACTTCCGTCTGGCTTCGGAGTGAAGAGGACTGGAGCTCCGTACGGCGAAGTTGAAGGTCGAATCAGTCCTTTCTCCAGGAGATACTCTATTTGTTTTTTCATATCGGTAAGCTCTGTCGGGCTCAGCCGGTATGGTGCTCGGAACGTTGGCTTGGACCCCGGCTCTTCTACGATCTCGTGTTGATGTGTCCGGTATGGCGGTAGTTGATCAGGTAAATCGTCGGGGAGAACGTCCTGGAACTCTTCAAGAATTTTCTTGACTGCTGGAGGAAGTTCCTGGGTCTGCTTCTCTCCGTTGTCTGCCTCGTTGACTATCGCCATGAATCCTGCCGTGGTCCGTTTGACGTCCTTTTCAAAGCGTGCGAGTGTCTCGACTGGAATATTTCCCGTGTCGTCCCATTTGGGAAGGCTGATTTTTCTCCCGTTGTTGTTGATGTTGGCCGTCCGGTTAACCCAGTTGATCTCGGGGTTGAACTTTTTAAGAAAGTCTCTCCCGAAGATTACGTCGAGTCCTTTGATATTTGTGATGGGGAGAGCAGGCTTCCATCGAAGGGGTCCAATCTGGAGTAGCAACCGTGTTTCCCCGTAGATAGGTAGCTTACTGCCGTCCACCATCGTTGCAGAGAAGCTTGAGGACTTGATGTCACCTCCGAGTCGATCGATTGCCTTTTTGTCATAGACGCTGTGCGACGCCCCGCTGTCCACGAGTGCTTGGAGGCGCTGTCCGTTGCAGATCACCTCGAGCAGGAGTGGTGAGCGTTGCTCGGAGTACCCAAAAATAGTCTCATTAATAGGATCATAGGGTACATCCCAATGTTCAGTACACACCGTGGTTCCACTGTTTTCTCCTGGACAACTAGCTGGCCTGGGCTGCGTGGAGAAAGGCTCTTCTCCAACGCCAGGAGTAGAGGTAGTAACCGTACAAGTTGACCCTGAGGGGGTGGATCCGGTCGACGCCTGCGATCCACTGGATGCATCCTGGAGAGGTTTTCGGAGTTTCTGCAGCTTCTTTTGAACTCCCAGCTGCCTCTTCAGCTGCTTCAGCTCCATAGACTTCTTCCCTGGGGAGTGGAGAGTCGTCTTGGGCTGGTTCCGGGAGAGGACGTTGACGCCGTGAAAAGGTCTACTCCTTTCCACACTCCTTAATTTTTTCCCCAGCTCCGTAGGCACCGGTACCACTTCTTTAATTGTCTGCTTCCTCTGGAGTTCTTCCCGGAAAATTTTTATGGCTCCGTGTCAGAACATCATAGCTTACTTATTTGTGTAGGCTATAGTGGGGTATCCCATATGGGGTACAACCCAATTAGGGTTTCATATTTGTACTCACTTCATTCATAGTTGATTCATTCTCGTTCGTTTCTTCTCATGGAATCAGAGCAGGTTCCCCTGTGGGAACTGTGCTTAGGGCCCACCACTTAGAATTTTTTTCTGCCCTAGCGCCTTGCGCCCTAGGGCCTACCCTAGCGCCCGCCCTAGCGCCCTAGCGCCCGCCCTAGCGGCCGCCTTAGCGCCCGCCCTAGCGCCTGCCCTAGCGCCCTAGCGCCCGGCGCCCGCCCTAGCGCCCGTTCGCCGCCCGCGGCCTGTCCGTGCGCTGTCGCCCGTGCGCCGCCGCCCGTGAGCGCCGCCCGTGAGCGCCGCCCGTGAGCACCGCCCGTGAGCGCCGCCCGTCAGCGCAGCCGCTCGGCAACCGCCACTGGTGCGCCGCCGCCCGTGACGCCGCCGCCCGTGAGCCGCCGCCCGTGAGCCGCCGCCCGTGAGCCGCCCGCCCGTGAGCCGCCCGCCCGTGAGCCGCCCACGACGCCGACGCCGCCGACGCCGCCCGTGCACCGCCGACGCCGCCGACGTCACCCGTGAGCCGCCGACGCCGCCGACGCCGCCCGTGAGCCGCTGACGCCGCCGTCGCCGCCGACGCCGCCCGTGAGCAGCCGACGCCGCCCCCGAGCCGCCCGTGCAGCCGCCCCAGCCGCCCGCACGCCGCCCGTACGCCGCCCGCGAGCCGCCCCAGCCGCCCGTGAGCCACCCGCGAGCCACCCCAGCCGCCCGTGCTGTCGCCCGCAAGACGCCCAAGCCGCCCGAGCCGCCCGAGCCGCCCGAGCCGCCCGAGCCGCCCGAGCCGCCCGAGTCGCCCGAGCCGCCCGAGCCGCCCGAGCCGCCCGAGCAGCCTGAGGCGTCGGCCTCCTGTTCCTGTGGGGGCTGCTGCTGCTCCTGGGCCGCCGTAGCTGCTGTGCTGCTGTGTGGCTGTACTCCTGAGCTACCCGACTCTTCCCGCCGGTGAGACTGTCAGCTGCTATAATGGCCACCCCCAGTGTCCTGTCTTTTGACGCTGAGGGTCGCGCCGTTGACTTTGCAGTCTGGGTCGAGGACCTGCAGCTGTACTTACTGTGCGATGCGATCGATGAGGTTTCTCTCTTTGACTTTGTCTCTGGCGCTGTCCCTGCCCCTCCTGCTGATGCTGACCCCTCTGTTCGCTCCAAGTGGGCCACGCGCGATGCTGCTGCACGTCTTGCTGTGCGTCGCCACCTCCCTTCCTCCGAGCGTGCACACTTTAGTCAGTGCAAGACCGCTCAGGCCTTGTACGACGCTGTAGTTGCGCGCTACTCCTCCCCTTCCTCCGCTACGCTAAGCCGCCTCATGCTACCGTTCCTCTTCCCTGACCTCGCTGCCTTTCCCACAGTCGCTGACCTCTTTACCCACCTCCGCGCTAGTGACACTCGCTACCGCGCTGCGCTTCCTGCTGAGTTCCGCGCCGCAAACCCTCCTCCCATGTACATCACTCGCTACTTTCTAGTCACCCGTCTCCCTGAGTCCCTTCGTGCCGTTAGGGACCAGTTTCTCTCTGTCTGTCCCACCACCCTCACTGTCGACCTCCTTGAGAAGTCCCTGCTTGCGGCTGAGAAGAGTATCGTCGCTGTAGGGGCCTCTCGTGGTGACCCTCGCACCCCCATCTTTGAGGGGTGTTCTCCTTCCCCCCTACTTCCCTCTGTCGCCTCTGCTGCTGCGGCCGACCTCGTTGGTTTGGAGTCGGTCGGTGCGGCGTCTGCCCCCAGCGGTAGGCGCCGCCCTAGCAGGGGCAAAGGGGGCAAGGGAGCGGGTGGAGCTAGCGGGGGCGGTGGCGGAGGCGGTGGAGGCGGCGGGGGGAGTGGGGGTGGCAGTGGAGGTGGTGGCGGGAGTGGAGGTACTAGTGGCGGCGGTGGAGGCGGAGGTGGTGGTGGTGGTGGCGGTGGGAGCGGCGGGGGCGAGGGTGGCGGTGGCGGCGGTGGCGGCGGAGGCGGAGGTGGCGGTGGTGGAGGTGGTCGGAGTGGCTCGTCCCAGCGGAGCACCAGTGGAGGTAGTCAGCGCCAGCAGCAGCAGCAGCAGCAGCAGCAGCAGCAGCGCTCTCGCGACGTCCCCACCCCTCAGCAGCTCCGTGAGTGGTACTCCCAGCGTCAGCGTGGTGGGGCGTTCGGTCCCTGCACCTACGTCCTTCGCACCGGCGACCGTGCGGGTGAGCAGTGTGGGGGCACCCACACCGCCCGCCGCTGCTTTGCCCGCTTGACCGACGCTTGGCGCCAGCAGTTTCCGGAGGCCTCTGAGATCCCCCGCTGGGGAGAGCTGTCTAGGGCTGGTGTAGCTATCTTTGATCTTGACTTTGATGCTATTCTTGCTGCCATGTATGCTGTGTCTGCTAGTGATGAGGGTGACTGTTACCGGTGTTTCCCGCCCGATCCGGGCATTGAGTCTGCTACTCTAGGTACTGGTGCGGCTGCTGCCCTAGGTGCTTGCGACGCTGCTGCTCTTGGTGCTAGTGTGTCTGCGTCCTCAGGTACTGGTGAGTCTGCGCTCTCAGGTACTACGTCGGCTTCGGCCTCCCTCACCTTCACCCTTGACTCTGGGGCTTCTCGCTCCTTCTTTCGGGACCGCACCACTCTCACGCCGCTTAGTCGGCCGGTTGCGGTGTCCCTGGCTGACCCCTCTGGGGGTCCTGTCCTGTCTCGTTTCTCCACAGTCCTCCCGTGTCCGGCGGCTCCCTCTGGCACCCTGACTGGTCTCTACCTCCCCTCGTTCTCTACGAACCTGGTGAGTGGTGCTGACCTACAGGATGGGGGTGTCCACCAGTTCACTCCTGCTCGTCAGCGGGTGACACACTGCACAGAGGCTAGCACAGGTCGCCACCTAGCTACGTTTACACGTCAGCCAGGGTCGAGCCTGTACACACTGACCACTGCTTCTCCTCCCGGTGCTGAGTCTGGTAGAGTCCCTTCGTCTGGTCAGGCGTTTGCTGCAGCGTCCAAGTCTGGTCCTGAGTCTGCCCCCTGTTCGTGTCGCCGTCTGTCTCACGAGACTCTCCTCTGGCACCACCGCCTTGGCCACCCCTCTCTGCTTCGGCTCAGAGGCATGGCCTCCCGTCTTCTTGTGTCTGGTCTCCCCCGGTCCCTCCCTCCCCTTCCTCAGGGCCCTGGCCCTGCCTGTGTCCCCTGCGTCGAGGGGCGCCAGCGTGCTGCCCCTCACTCCTCCCAGTTTCCTCCGACAGAGGCTCCGTTGCAGACGCTACACATGGACGTGTGGGGCCCTGCCCGCGTCCGTGGACTCGGTCACGAGTACTACTTCCTGCTGGTGGTTGACGACTACTCGCGTTACACCACAGTCTTCCCCTTGCGCAGCAAGGGTGATGTCACTGAGGTGCTGATCGACTGGATCCGCGCAGCTCGTCTCCAGCTCAGGCAGAGCTTTGGCTCGGACTTTCCTGTGTTGCGTCTGCACTCGGACAGAGGCGGAGAGTTCTCCTCTGGCCTTCTGCGTGCCTTCTGTCGTGCGCGAGGCATCCGCCAGACCTTCACGCTTCCGGACTCACCGCAGCAAAATGGGATTGCTGAGCGCCGCATTGGCATGGTCATGGACGTCGCTCGTACGTCTATGATGCATGCGGCTGCCCCCCATTTTCTGTGGCCGTTTGCGGTCAGGTACGCGGCGCATCAGATCAACCTCCACCCCAGGGTCTCCAGGCCGGAGACCTCCCCAGCCCTTCTGTGGACGGGGAAGGTTGGCGATGCGTCGGCGTTCCGGGTCTGGGGATCTCGGGCGTTTGTCCGCGACTTGTCTGCGGACAAGCTGTCCCCTCGCGCTGCTCCCTGCGTCTTCCTGGGGTTCCCCCCCGACGCCCCTGGGTGGCAGTTCTACCACCCCACCTCTCGACGTGTTCTGTCCTCCCAGGACGTCACGTTCGACGAGTCGGTGCCCTACTACCGCCTCTTCCCCTACCGCACTCCGTCCCTCCCCCCGCCCCCGCTCTTCTTGGTACCAGGTCCCCCCCCGGTAGACCCCCTCCCCCCTCAGGGTCCTGCCCCTTCAGGTGTGTCCCAGGTAGACGCGGTCGAGCCTGTCGAGGTCACTGGTGACTCTGGTGCTGCTGCGGGAGCTGAGCCTGGGGGTGCTGAGACTGGAGGTGCTACGCCTGCGGGTACTGAGCCTGGGGGTGCGGAGTCTGGAGGTGCTGAGCCTGGGGGTGCTGAGCCTGGGGGTGCTGAGCCTGGGGGTGCTGAGCCTGAGGGTGCTGAGCCTGGAGGTGCTGTGCCTGGGGGTGCTGAGCCTGGAGGTGCTGAGACTGGGGGTGCTCCGCCTGGAGGTGCTTCGTCTCGCCGAGAGCCACTCTCCCCTCAGGAGCTACGTGAGTGGTTTGCCAGGCGCTGGAGGCGTGCTGCTGGTGCTGGAGGTTCTTCGGCTGCAGAGGGTACTGCTGCCGAGCGTCCTGGCGGTGCTCGTACTGTGGGTGCTGGAGCTGCTGGGTCTGAGGGTTCTCCTGGAGCTGGTGCTGCTAAGGGTGTTGACGCTGAGACTGCCGCTGGAGGTCCGACTGGTGGTGCTCCTGGTGGTGCTGCTGGAGGTTCTGGAGCTACTGGAGGTGCTGCTGGAGCGGGTACTCCTGCTGGGGGTACCGGTGCTGTCCCTGCTGTTTCTGGCGTCGCCGCGCGGCCCCGGCCGTACTTCGTTCCGCTCCTGCAGCAGGTTCTTGGTCTTACACCTTCTCCTAGTCCTCCTCCTCCTCCCTTAGAGGGTCCACAGCCTGTCTCGTCACAGTTACAGCTACAGCCTGCCTCACCTTTGCCTGCTCCTTCTCCCTACGCTGGTCCGACAGGAGGTCTTACTGAGCGTCGTGAGCCTGCGTCTCGTCCTGCGTCGCCTGTTCGTACTGCGCGCACTAGTGGTCGTGGTTCGCGTCAGCGTCCTCCTCCTGTCCCTGGCACGCACCGGATGTCTCTGCGTCCGTCTACTGCTCCTCTGCGTGCCCCTTTGCCTTCTCCTCCTGCTTCCTCTCTTCCTGCTCTTGCCGACCCGGAGTCGGACTCTCTTCGTGCTGCCAGTCCTCCTGTCACGCGTCTTCTTGCTATTACTGTCACTGACCCTTCTTTCGAGTCTTCTGCTGCGTCTGCCCTTGTCACTGAGCTCGTCGACTTTGCTGCGCGTCTTCGTCTAGACTACGCTGCTAGTCTTGTCGCTGAGTCTGAGTCTGCCTGTCCTCCGTCCGTCAGGGGTGAGTGTGCCCTTGGCACGGACGTCCTTGAGGACAGGCAGGAGGAGTTCCAGTGTCTGGCCGCCGCTTCACCTCATCTTGCGTCTTTACTGCTAGCCCCTGAGGGAGACCCGGATGCACTAGACATCCCGACTCCGCGCTCTTACGCGGAGGCGATAGAGGGTCCCTACTCCTCTTAGTGGCAGGCAGCTATGGATGCAGAGATGGCTTCCTGGAAGTCCACACGCACCTACGTCGACGCTGTTCCCCCTCCTGGGGCGAACATCGTCAGTGGCATGTGGATTTTCAGGGTGAAGCGGCCGCCGGGTTCTCCGCCTGTCTTCAAGGCTCGTTACGTGGCTCGTGGCTTCAGTCAGCGGCAGGGGGTTGACTACTTTCAGACCTTCTCCCCCACCCCGAAGATGACCACTCTTCGGGTACTGCTGCACGTTGCTGCTCACCGTGACTACGAGCTGCACTCTCTCGACTTCAGCACAGCTTTCTTGCAGGGCAGCCTGCACGAGGAGATCTGGCTGCGTCGCCCACCTGGCTTCACTGGGTCTTTCCCTCCTGGTACCTAGTGGCGTCTCCGGCGTCCAGTCTACGGTCTCCGCCAGGCTCCACGTGAGTGGCACGACACACTGAGGACTACGCTTGCGGCACTTGGGTTTGCTCCTTCTACTGCTGACCCGTCGCTGTTTCTGCGCACCGACACCTCTCTGCCGCCGTTCTACATCCTCGTGTACGTTGACGACTTGGTCTTTGCCACAGCGGACACTGCTGGACTCGCTTACGTGAAGTCCGAGCTGCAGAAGAGACACACGTGCACTGACCTGGGTGAACTGCGCAGCTACCTTGGCTTGCAGATCACCCGGGACAGAGCACGCCGCACCATTACCCTGACTCAGTCACACATGGTGCAGCAGGTCCTTCAGCGCTTCGGCTTCACGTACTCCTCGCCTCAGGCCACTCCTCTGCCTACTCGCCACTCGCTCCCAGCTCTGCCTTCGGATGAGTCCGTAGAGTCGAGTGGCCCGTATGCAGAGCTTGTTGGCTGCCTCATGTACCTGATGACCTGCACACGACCTGACCTTGCATACCCTCTCAGCATTCTCGCACGCTATGTTGCTCCTGGGAGACACCGACCAGAGCACATGGCTGCAGCGAAGAGGGTGTTGCGCTACTTGTGCAGTACGTCGGGCATGGGGCTAGTGCTTGGAGGGCGCAGTCCAGTGGTCCTCACTGGGCACGCGGACGCTTCTTGGGCTGACGACCAGGCTACGCAGCGGTCGTCACAGGGTTACACCTTCGGCCTTGGTTCCGGCTCTGTCTCGTGGCGGGCTACTCGCTCGTCTTCTGTTCTCGGCTCCAGTTGTGAGGCTGAGATCTACGCCGGGGCTATGGCTGCTCAGGAGCTTCGCTGGCTCACCTACCTGCTGACCGACCTTGGAGAGCCGCCTCGTTCTCCTCCAGTCCTGTACGTAGACAACAAGGCCATGCTGGCCTTGTGTCGAGAGCAGCGACTGGAGCACAGGACAAAGCACATTGCTCTCCGCTACTTTCTTGCTCATGAGCTACAACAGCGTGGACAGTTGCAACTTGCGTACGTGGCCTCTGAGGCCAACACTGCTGATGTCTTCACCAAGGCACTTGCCCCTTGTGATCATCAGCGTTGCTGCACGCAGCTGGGTCTTGTGCCTGTCTTGCCTCACTTGCTCACTTCTTGACCTTGCTTGTACCTTGACCTATATATACTCTTGCTCTTGCTTGCTTGAATCTTGTATATTTCTATATATGATCTTGCATGCGAACTGGCCTTGTGTCCCTTGACCTTGCGCTCGGAATGTGTGGTGACTTTGTGATCCACCCTGAGCTTTGCTTTGCTTTGCTTGACTGGTCTTGTGACCCCTTGTTCTCCCCCACTTTGCCTATGGGGGTGTGTCAGAACATCATAGCTTACTTATTTGTGTAGGCTATAGTGGGGTATCCCATATGGGGTACAACCCAATTAGGGTTTCATATTTGTACTCACTTCATTCATAGTTGATTCATTCTCGTTCGTTTCTTCTCACTCCGGACCCGCGAAAATCGCCAGTCTTCATTCAAG
Source organism: Closterium sp. NIES-65 (assembly GCA_948144175.1). Taxonomy (NCBI): domain Eukaryota; kingdom Viridiplantae; phylum Streptophyta; class Zygnematophyceae; order Desmidiales; family Closteriaceae; genus Closterium; species Closterium sp. NIES-65. The sequence goes on from CANXME010002026.1 coordinate 101,323, forward strand.
CATATTTGAAAGATAACTTTAACGATTTCTGTTTATTTCCGGGGTCGAATTGGAGAGTTCCTGTCTTGGTCGAGTCTATTTTCGCGGAGGTTTTCTTTTCCTCGGCAAATTCCTCTGACAATTTTCGGTCAAGGGGCTTGGGTTTTCGCTCTTGATTCTCCAAATCTCGCGCCCAATGCTGTCCTTCAATTTTGATTCGGTCCAGATTGCGCTGACGCTTTCGGATCTGTTTTTCCTCGCCAGCACGATCCGCAATTACTGGCGAGATCCGTTTTTTGACTTTTTGTTTTTAGTTTCGCCACTCCCACGAGCTCGGAATGCCGCACGTGCAGATTTCATGTGAAAACAGTCGACAATCCGATGTCCGTTTTCGCCGCAAAATTCGCAAATTGTTTTGTTTTTTGCAGGTCGTGAATTCGCGTCGAATTTGTCGACTTCCATGGGGTCGGCGAACGTGGTTGAAGCCGAGCGATCCCCTTGTCGTGATCCGACGACGTGGGGCCGTTGTGTTCCGGAGTTGACCAAGTCAAAACGCCCCGCGCCCGATACGATTTCGCTGTAGCTGCTGCAATTCGCTGCTGCAACCTGGCGCCGAATATCGGTTTTTAGCCCCGCGATGTAGGACTGAATTTTTTCGCCCTCGGTAATGTCGGGAATGCGATTATAAAATTCCTCCATCTGCGTGTATTGCGCGACACTCCCGAATCGCCTATGGTGATGTAATTTTTCGCGCGCAATATAAGTGGAATTAATCGGCTCAAAACGTTAGAGAAGGTCTGCCCGGAAGTGTTGCCACGTGGCTTCGCCCTGGAAAATGCTACTGTTGCTTCCGAGCCACTAGAGAGCTGGACCGCGCATCAACGTTGTCGCGAGACGAATTTTCTCGCCGTCGTACTCCGTCGTCAACCATCCGATCGCCGCGAAATAAATTTCCATCGTCGCGAGCCACCACCTGACGTCGGATTTTCGATCGCTAGGGTCGAACGATTCCGGCGAGCGAAGTTTCGGAACCTCGAACTGACGCTGCGACTGCTGCGAAGTCGTCGAAGCAGGAATGTTCATGGTCGAGAGGAGCCGCGTAACGCGCTGCAGTTCGTTTCGCAGCTGCTCGTTCTCCAATCGCGACCGTTCAGTCGTCGCTCGCATCTCCGCTTCCATCTTGGCGATTTGCGCGAAGAGCTGCTGCGTAACGTCGTTGGTCGCCGGCGAACCCATCCTGTTCAAAAACCACGCGAGGGGGTTAATTCGAAAAGCGCGGAACTTGTACTTACCAGAAATCGGCGTCGAATTGGTCGCCCTCGGTGGTTTTTCGGGGCGATTTTTTCCGCGACCGCTGCTTAGCCGAGAGTCGTCTAGTGAGAACGGCTCTAATTACCAAGTGTCACAGGATCGAATTCTCAATCGAAACTTGTCACTAAAACTGAATACAAGGCCTTTTTATACTCAGAAAATACAAGGATAAACGAGATAAAACGAACCTTCGGGAACACGCCCTTCCCGATACTACAATCACAAGTGCGCATAAGTACGCAAGTCTATTGGCACTTGGGATTACGCCCAGATTACTGCGTATACACCACTGTCGGCGCTGTCGGTGCCGTATAATAGGTATGTCGGTGGGAAAAGTAGGAAATAAGAGAAATAAATAGAAGGCTCTAGAAAATAGAATAGTAGGCTGATTGAGATGAGATAAAGACCAAAATAACGAGGAGAAAAGGGAGAATAGGATAACCGAAAAATATAATAGTGAGGAAATATTATAACGGGGACGTCCTCTCACAAGCCCCATGCCTGACGTACTGCACAAGTAACGCATCACCCTCTTAGCTGCCTTCCAGTGCTCTGGAAGGTGTCTCCCGGGCGCAACGTAGCGTGCCAGGATGCTAAGAGGGTAAGCGAGGTCAGGGTAAGTGCAGGTCATCAGGTACATGAGGCAGCCCACAAGCTCTGGATACGGGCCACTCGGCTCTACGGACTCATCCGAAGGCAGAGCTGAGAGCGAGTGACCAGTAGGCAGAGGAGTGGAGTGTGGCGAGGAGAACTGGAAGTCGAAGCGCTGAAGGACCTGCTGCACCATGTGTGACTGGGTCTAAGTGATGGTGCGGCGTGCTCTGTCCCGAGTGATGTGCAAGCCAAGATAGCTGCGCAGTTCACTCAGGCCTGTGCACGTGTGTCTCTTCTGCAACTCCGACTTCACTAGAGTCAGTGCCTCAGTGTCAGCAGTAGCAAAGACCAAGTCGTCTACGTACACAAGGATGTAGAACGGCGGCAGCAAAGTGTCGGTGCGTAGAAACACCGACGGGTCAGCAATGGAAGGAGCAAACCCAAGAGCCGCAAGTGTAGTCCTCAGTGTGTCATGCCACTCACGAGGTGCCTGGCGGAGACCGTAGACTGGCCGCCGGAGGCTTCATTCGGTACCAGGGGGAAACGACCCAGTGAAGCCAGGTGGGCAGCGCAGCCAGTTCTCCTCGTGCAGGCTGCCCTGCAAGAAAGCTGTGCTGAAGTCAAGAGAGTGAAGCTCATAGTCACGCTGAGCAGCGACGTGCAGTAGTACCCGAAGAGTGGTCATCTTTCGGGTGGGAGAGAAGGTCTGAAAGAAGTGAACTCCCTGTTGCTGACTGAATCTACGAGCCACGTAACGCGCCTTGAAGACATGCAGAGAGCCTGGCGGCCGCTTCACCCTGAAGATGTACATGCCACTGACGATGTTCGCCCCAGGTGGGGGAACCTCGTCGACGTAGGTGCCTGTGGACTTCCAGGAAGCTATCTCTGCATCCATGGCTGCCTACCACTGAGAGGAGTAGGGACCCTCAACCGCCTCTGCGTAAGAGCGCGGAGTCGAGATGTCAAGTGCATCCGGGTCTCCCTCAGGGGCAAGCAACATGGACACGAGATGAGATGAAGCAGCAGCCAAACACTGGAACTCCTCCTGCCTGTCCTCAAGGACGTTTGTGCCAAGGGCACACTCACCCCCGACGGACGGAGGACAGACAGACTCAGACTCAGCAACAAGACTGGCAGCGTAGTTTAGACGACAGCGAGCAGCAAAGTCTACAAGCTCAGCAACTAGCGCAGACGCAGCAGCAGACTCAAAGGAAGGGTCACTGACAATAGTAGCAAGGAGACGCGTGACAGTGGGAGTAGCAGCACGAAGGGAGTCAGACTCTGTGTCAGCAAGGGCAGGAAGAGAGGACTCAGGAGGAGACGGCAGAGGGACACGCTGCGGAGCAGTGGAAGGACGCAGAGACATCCGGTGCGTACCGGGGACAGGAGGAGAACGCTGATGCGAACCACGAGCACCGGTGCGAGCAATACAGACAGGCAACGCAGGACGAGACGCAGGCTCACGACGCTCAGTAAGACCTCTAGTCGGACGAGCGTAAGGAGATGCAGCAAGCAGTGGGGAGGTGGGTTGTAGCTGTGACGGCGACAGGACAGGCGGTGGACACTCTAAGGAAGGGGGAGGAGCAGGAGAAGGCAGGAGGCCAAGAACCTGCTCAAGGAGCGGAACGAAGTACGGGCGTGGCCGCTAAGCACCCCGAGAGCCAATAGCAGCACCTCCAGCAGCTCCAGCAGCCCGAGCACCCCCAGAGCCAGCACTACCACCACCAGCAGCTCCACCAGCCCTAGCAGCACCTCCAGCAGCACCAACAGTAGCACCACCAGCTCCACCGGCAGCTCCAGCAGCACCTCCAGCAGCTCCAGCACCCCCAGAGCTAGCAGCAGCACCACCAGCAGCTCCAGCAGCTCCACTAGCTCTAGCAGCCGCCCTAGCAGCACCAACACTAGCACCACCAGCTCCACCACCTCAGAGCCAGCAGCACCACCACCAGCAGCTCTAGCAGCTCCACCAGCTCCAACAGCACCCCTAGCAGCACCAACAGCAGCACCTCTAGCTCCACCGGCAGCTCTAGCAGCACCTCCAGCAGTACCCCCAGAACTACCGGCCCCGGCAGCTCGAGTACCCCCGGTACGAGCACCTCCAGGGCCTGCGGTAGCAGTAGTGTCTCCAGTACCAACTGCAGTACCGCCAACTCCAGGACGCCTCCGCAGTTGCTGACAAACCGCAAACCACTCTCGCAGCTCCGGTGGTGTAAGGGGCCGGCGAGTAACCGGTCCAGCACCCTCAGGCTCAGCGCGCCCAGACTCTGCACCCTCCAGGACCTCTCGCACCGGCACAGTACCCTCAGGCTCCGCGCTCTCCAGCACCTCACGCACCGGCTCAGCACCCCCAAGCTCCGCACCCTCCAGCACCTCACGCACCGACTCAGCACCCTCAGGCACCTCACCCTCCAGCACCTCACAACGTGGCTCAGCACCTCCAGACGCAACACCTCGAGCAGTACCACCCCCAGCAGCACCTGAGACGCTAGTGACCTCGATAGGCTCAGTTAAGGGGGGCGGGTCTACCTGAGACACACCTGAAGGAGCAGGACCCTGGGGGGGAAGGGGGTCTACCGGAGGGGGACCTGGAGCAAGGAAGAGAGGCGGGGGAGGGAGAGGAGCAGTGCGGTAGGGAAAGAGGCGGTAGAACGGGACTAACTCGTCTAAAGTGACGTCCTGAGAAGACAGGACTGTGCGCGAGGCGGGGTGGTAAAACTGCCAGCCAGGCGCGTCAGTCGGAAAGCCGAGGAAGACACAGGGAAGGGTGCGGGAGGAGAGCTTGTCCGCGGACGTATCGCGAACAAGAGCACGGGCACCCCAGACTTGGAACACCAACGCATCTCCAACCTCCCCCGTCCACCGAAGTGTGGGCGAAGTCTCCGGAACGGAGACACGGGGCCAGAGGTTGAGCTGCTGTGCGGCGTACCTGACCGCAAACGGCCACAGAAAATGGGGAGCCGCCGCATGGATCAAGGAGGTACGAACGATCTCCATGACCAGGCCAATGCGGCGCTCAGCAACCCCATTTTGCTGCGGTGAGCCCGGAAGCGTGTAAGACTGGGTGATGCCCTCCTCCTTACAGAAGCCGCGCAAGAGGTTGGAGGCAAACTCTCCGCCCCTGTCAGAGTGCAGACGCAGAACAGGGAGGTCGGTGTGAAACCTCCTGCATAGCTGAAGACGAACCGCTCGGATCTAAGGGATCAGGACAGCAGGGGCCTCGCCCTTTGTGCACAAGGGGAAGACCATGGTGTAGCGCGAGTAGTCATCAACGACCAGCAGGAAGTACCGCTCTCCACCCCGTCCGCTGACACGGGCGGGGCCCCACACGTCCATGTGGAGAGTCTGCAGCGGAGCCTCTGTCGGAGGAAACGAGGAGGAGTGAGGAGCGGCGCGCTGCCGGCTCTCGACGCAAGGAAGGCAGGCAGGGGTAGGCGAAGCAGGGAGGGGAGGCAATGTCCGGGGAAGACCAGACACAAGGACGCGACGGTGCATGTCGCGAAGACGGGGCAGGGAGGGGTGGCCCAGACGGTGGTGCCAGGGAACGGTATGGTGTGACAGGGAGCGACACGAGCAAGGGGAGTCTAGCTGATCTGACGCGGACACCTGACCAACAACAGCGACCTGGGGAGACACAGTGGTCAGTGTGTAAAGGCTCGACCTTGGCGCACGCGTGAACGTGGCCAGGTGTCATCCAGTCCTGGAGCATGTACAGATCGCCACACGCTGTCCTCCAGGGGTGAAGGTATCAACCCAGTGGTCTTGAAGGACAGCGTTGCTCACCAAGTTCGTAGAGAACAAGGGGAGGTGGAGACCTGACAGCGATCCAGATGGGACTGCTGGGCAAGGAAGCACAGTGGTAGACCGTGCAAGGACTGCAACAGGTGCAGGGAGTGGTGTGAGGGCTGTGCTGTCACGGAAAAAACACCTAGAAGCACCTGAGTCAAGAGTGAAGGTGTGCAAGGCAGTAGGAGGCGCAGTACATGACAGTGCAGACTCACCCGCACCTAAGGCAGCAGACGCGGTACTTGAAAGAGCAGACTCGCAAGCACCAAGAGCTGCTGGCTCTATACCTGGATCAGGCGGCAGACACAGGTAGCAGTCACCCTCAGCACTAACAAACAATGCATACATGGCATCAAGAATAGCATCATAGTCAAGAGCAAAGATGTCTACACCCTACTTAAGCAGATCAAACCAGCGAGGGGTCTCAACCTCTGCACCCATCTCCTCACGCCAGGCATCGTCAAGGCGGGAGAAGCAACGTTGCTGGGGGTGGGGCCTGCCGCATGTCTGACCAGCACGCTCACCGGTGCGAATGACATACGGACAGCGAGTACCCCCAGACGTACCCCTCTGAGCCAACCACTCACGAAGCTGCTGAGGCGTAAGGGACCGCTGCTGCTGGTGTCGCTGACCAGTGCCTCCACCACGACCGCTACCACCTCCACTACCTCCACCACTGCCGCTACCGCCACCACCGCCACTCCCACCGCCGCCGCCACCACCACCACCTCCACCACCGCCGCTGCCACTCCCACCAGTACTCCCGGCGCCACTGCCTCCACTCCCACCGCCACCCCCACCTCCTCCACCTCCTCCTCCGCCGCCACCTCCACCACCGCCCTTGCCTCCCTTGCCCTTGCCGGTGCGGCGCCGCCAAGTAGAAGTAGAGGCAGCACCAACCGAGTCGGCTCCAAGGAAGTCTACAGCGGCAGAAGTGGCGTAGGACGGGGCAAGAGGGGAGGAAGCGCACCCCTCAAAGATGGGGGTGCGAGGAGCGCCACAAGCAGCAGCCACACTCACAATGCTACTCTCAGCGGCTAAGAGGTGCTCCTCTAGGAGGTCTATGGTGAGGTCGGAGGGACAGCGCGCTAGGAAATGGTCCCTGACTGAGCGAAGGGTGTCAGGGAGGCGGGTCACTATAAAGTGGAGCGTCCAGTACATCGGAGGGGGGTGTTGAGCAACAAACTCCTTGCGGAGTGTGGCACGGACACGAGCGTCACTAGAGCGAAGGTGGGTGATGAGGTCGGCTACAGTGGCAAAGCTCGACAGCTCGGGGAACAGGTACGGCAGCATGAGACGGCTGCGCGCAGCAGTGGCAGGGGAGGAGTAGCGAGTGCCTACAGCGTCGTGCAGGGCCTTAGCGGTTTTGTGCTCGCCAAAGTGCTTGAGTTCCGCTAGCGGCAAGTGGTTGCGAATAGCTAGGAGGGCAGTAGCATCGCGCGTCAGCCACTGAGGGCGCTCGCTAAGGGCAGCTGTGTCAGCAGGAGCGGCTAGGGCACCAGAGGTGTGGTCAAAGAGGGAGATCTCGTCTTTGCTGGTGCTAATGAGGTAGAGCTGCAAGTCATCGAGCCAGGCGTCAAACTCTACAGGGCGGCCCTCAGTGTCGAAGGAAAGAACCTAAAGGGTGGCCATAGCGTGAGGCGGTGACGAGCAGCAGGGCGTGCGGGCGGTGCTGCAGAGCGCGGGCGGCGCTGTAGGGCGCTGGCGGCTCAACAGGGCGCGGGCGGCGCAGCAGGGCACGGGCGGCGCAGGAGGGCGCGCAGGCAGGGCAGGGCGCGCAGCGGTGCGACGCGCAGGCAGGGCAGGGCGCACGGCGGCGCGGCGCGCAGGGAGGGCAGGGCGCACGGCGGCGCAGCGCGCAGGCAGAGCAGGGCGCGCGGCGGCGCGGCGCGCAGGCAGAGCAGGGCGCGCGGCGGCGCGGTGCGCAGGCAGGGCAGGGCGCTCGGCGGCGCGGCGCGCAGGCAAAGCAGGGCGCGCGGCGGCCCGGCGCGCAGGAAGGGCAGGGCGCGCGGTGGCGCGGCGCGCAGGCAGGGCAGGGCGCGGTCCGGCGCGGTGCGCAGGCATGGCAGAGTGCTCTGCTGCAGGTGGTGCGCGACTCAGTAGGGCACGCTGCAGCAGGTGGCGCGATCACAGTGGCGCGACGGGTGGGGTAGCGCTACTCGGTGGGCCCTAAGAAATCGGTCCTAGGCTAGGACCTACTCTGATACCATGTCAGGAGAATGAACAGGAATGGAATGGACTATGAAAGAGATGGGTACAAATATGAAACCCTAGAAAGGGCTGTACCCCATATTGGCTACCCCACTACAGCCTAAACATATATGGCATATGTACAATTTGACAACACCGACCAGAGCACATCACTGCAGCGAAGAGGGTGTTGCGCTACCTGTGCAGTACGTCGGGCATGGGGCTTGTGCTTGGAGGACGGGCTCGAGTTGTCCTCACTGGTCACGCAGAAGCTTCTTGGGTTGACGACTTGCCTACGCAGCGGTCGTCACAGGGTTACACCTTCAGCCTTGGCTCTGGTTCTGTTTTGTGGCGGTCTACCCGCTCGTCTTCTGTTCTCAGCTCCAACTGTGAGGCTGAGATCTACGCCACAGCCATGGCTGCACAGGAGTTACGCTGGCTCACCTACCTGCTGGCCGGCTTGGGAGAAGCGCCACGTTCTCCTCCAATTCTGTACGTCGACAACAAGGCCATGTTGGCCTTGTGTGAGGAGCACATAATGGAGCACAGAATGAAGCACATTGCTCTGCGCTACTTCCTTGCTTGAGAGTTGCAGCAGCGTGGTCAGCTTTGTGTTGCTTACGTGGCCTCTCGGGCCAACACTGCTGATATCTTTACCAAGGCACTTCAGCCTTGTGATCATCAGCGTTTCTGTACTTTGCTAGGTCTTGTGCCTACCGGGCCTCACTTGCTTACCTCTTGACTTTGTTTGTACTATGATCTATATGTACCTGCACCTACACGCTTACCCTTGCTATGTTGAGATCACTGTCTTGCTTGTTCACCTTGCTTTATAATCCTGCATGTGAACTGGCCTTGTGGCCTTGAACTGGTGCTCAAAATGTGTGGTGACGTTGTGATCCATCCTGAGCTTGACCTTGCCTTGTTCTCTTGCTTGTCCCCCACTTTGCCTATGGGGGTGTGTCGGAACTATATTGTAGGCTGTGGTGGGGTAGATAATATGGGGTACAACTCTTTTAGGTTTTCATACTTGTACCGACCTGCTTGCTAGTTCATTCATTCCTCGTTCTTATTCTCACATTGTTTAGTTGTTGTTTTCGTATAGCCTGTGAATACTGTGGTTGCGGGTTCAAATCTCGCGTTAGTCGTGAAATTTTACCATTTTCAAATCAACAAGTATCCCCTACATAAGTTGCCTTTGTTGTAAACAAGAACCTTGAAACAAATATTACAATAATAAATGAACATTAAACTAAATGCTTCGCAACCTTAAGACGATTTCGTCGCCTCTTTTTTTTTTTTCGTTTTTCTTTTTTTTTTTAACTTCCAGCTTGAACTAATCTAAGAGTGACGTAGCATATCTTAGTTTCAGGTTGGGACCACGTTTGTTTTGCCAAGCCAACATCAGTTTCTGGTTGCTTAGTTCATTCTCCTTTCATCGGTTCATCATCTTCCCCCCATCAGGTTAAATGGATGGCAAGCAAGCACCACCCACATCTCGTGCGTCTGTTGGGCTATTGCATCGACTTTGACCCGTCCACAGGAACCATGGAGCAGCTTCTTGTCTATGAGCTCATGCCCAACGGCGACCTTGCCAGCTGGACCGGCACTGGTGTCTCTAAGTCACTTTTGCTACTCCAAAGGCTGGACGTTCTGATTGGAGTGGCCAAGGGTTGCAGTGTCTTCATGACTTCAACATTGTTCACCGATACATCAAGCCGACCAACATTCTCCTTGATAGAAGAATGTAGGTATGCTCAACCTTTTTTAAGCGGGGTTGCATGTGGAAGAAAGATGATATCCTATACTTTTTCATCCCTTTCTGCTATCATGTGATGTTCTGAATAGCTAGGTATAGAGTACCGTCACCTAATTTCTTGTTGCGTGATCATGTTGTTATTGTGGTTAATGCTGGGCAGGCAAAGATCGCAGACTTTGGTCTCGTGAAGCTGCTTGGAGGGACATCTATGGCAGCATTTGAGGCTTCCACTCGAGTGGTGGGAACACTGGGCTGTATGGACCCTGAATACTACGTTTCTCAAATTGCCTCTCCAGCAGCAGATGTGTACATGTGAGTAGATTGGCACAGCACATGTTGGTGCAGGTGAGAAGATTGGTGCAGGTGAGAAGATTGGTGCAAAATGAGAAGATTGGTGCAGGTGAGAAGATTGGTGCAGGTGAGAAGATTGGGGCAGGTTAGAAGATTGGTGCAGGTTAAATGGGACGAAATAGCCATCTGATGTTTGCAACAACTCTGTTTTTTTCTTCTTCACTATGATTTTTAGCTTTCCTTTTGCATCGTACATAGTAGCAGCAGTCCATGGTTGCTGTTTCAGGCACGCCTTGCCACCATTCAAAGGCACTGAGATCCCCAGCCACTCAATGAAAAGGGCTTGGTACAGAAGTGGTTGTACAGAGGACCATAATCGTGTGGATGGTTGTTTTTTTATAGATAATGTTCAATTCAACTACTGGAGCTGTAACAATCAATGTCCTTTTTTATTTCCTGGCTTGCAGTTTTGGCATGATGATGCTGGTGGTTGTCACGGGAGGTTGTGCTGGTAATAGAGGGCAAGCGCGTCAACATCAAGCAATGGGTGAGGCACATCGCACAATGACTAACACATGTTCATAATTCCAAGTGCACCTCACGTTGAATAGATTTGCTGCTTTCAGAAACATGAAGGCTTGATCATATGATCCTCTCTTCTTTCCTCCCATAATACACATGCCACACTGAGGAATTCAAGTTGAACAATGATAAACACTCATCCCTTGCACATTCTTTTGTACTACTCACCCTTTATTTCAAGCCACTTACCCATCCCATGCCTCTGTATCTTCTGCGTTATCACCTATACTTTGATGCTACTATTCTACTGACATATTTGCTCTTCATGCAACACTCTTGAATTTTCCGGAGGGGCATGCTTCGTATGGCATATCCGTTCAATCTGGTAGGTGACTCCACTGGTGGATTCGAGCAATGGCAGCATTTAAGGACTCTCACTTGGAAGCACCTGAATATTTGGTGCTGCACTTGTTTTGAGTCGACCCACAACTCTGTTCTGTTGTATATCATATCTGTTCAACCTGGTTGGTGACTCCACTGGTGGACTCAGGAGCAGCGGCAAAACTCAAGGACCCTCGCCTGGAAGCACCGGATGAGTTGGTGCTGCGCTTGGCTCGCCTTGCCCTCTCCTGCACAGCCCTGCCTGGGGCCTCCCGCCCCTCAATGCTCCTAATGCTGGCCGAGCTAGTTAAGTTAAAGCAGCAGATGTTTCGGGGCGCAGGTGAGCGTGGAGGTTTCTGGCACCGAAGTGGAAATTGGAGGTTCAGATGGCTTTTCTGCCTTTAGTGTTGAGATGGCCCGTGCGATACAATAGGTTGTTAGTGGCCCTCAACTACCTATCATTCCATAGGGTAGGAGTAGTAGAGAGTGCACCACCTTTGAGGCACCTCAAGGGTCCTCTATCAACACGCTGTAAGGGTACATACATGTGCTGCACTAGTACAAACATATTCAGCATAGGGTGCATCTTACCTCGTGTCAGACACGAAGTGGAGGTTTGGGTGGAGGTTCAGAAGACCCGAAGTGGGCCACTTCGGGTCTTCCGAACATTGATTTGCCAGAGTTCGAGGTCACTTTGGCTCTTCCTCAACAACACTTCGTGTCTGACCTCATGTGAGACGCGAGCCAAGAATGTACCTATAGTGTAAGCTACGCATCCTGTTTGAACCCGCTCGTGTAGTTTCTAAAATCTGTACCCCATATTGGTTCTTACGAGATATGCCGGATTTGGGGGGTGACCGCTGGGTAACAGTCGTGACTGTTTATCCCCTTGGCTTCACCGGTCGGAATGGGAAATTGGGGTTGCGCGAAATTTTACTAGCTGGAACGAAAGGAAACAGGTGAGAAGTGATGTGGCGAAACGAAAACAACGAAACGAGGGCGATGGAACCAGGCGAGAAGGAATTGCGCGTGGGGAACGTGCTCAATGCTGCCGGCTGGGTGTGCTGCGAACTCTCAACCGTCGGAGCTCACTTTAGATTATCCATAGCAGCCCAGTCCAGGAACATGGCTGATGCGTGAGTCCTTATTCCTGTAAAAACTGCTAGATGAGCCGCTAGATGTATTTATCAGTTCCCTGCTTATCTTTTGGGAAGCCAGCCGTTTAGAAGTCCGAAGCTTGGCGAGTTCGGGGTAGACCTACTCTCGCCTACTATGAATGCTATTGCTGCCTGACTGAAACCAAACGGCGTTAGTTCGATATTAGCATTAGGGTTCCACGTGCAGGAAGTGGCTTAGCATGCTAGAGTCATTTAAAAAGACGTTTGTAAGGGGTCGGGAAAAGCAGGGTAAGACAGACGCAGCGTCGCACAATGCAGGCAATGCAGCAGCAGCTGCGGCAAGTGCCGCTTCGGGGGGAGCGGACGCCGGAAAGGCGGAATGCTCGCATCCGTCTCCAGGCGGCACGAATCCAACGGCTCCCGTTCGTCGCGGCCCGAATGAAGAGATTGCGCAGGCGAGCTTGCCGCCTTTCGCGGAGCCGCTGCCGTTGTTAAAAGACGTGGGTGCGCAGGAGCAGCAGGCTCTATTTATCCGGAAGCTTCGCCTCTGCAAGTTACCTCTTCGATTTCAACGACCCCATGAAAAACGTGAAGGAGAAGGAGATTAAGCGGCAAACACTCCAGGAGCTAGTCGACTACATTAATTCCGGAACCGGGAAATTTAACGAGGTGGTATTCGAAGACATCACGCGCATGTTGGAGATTAATCTCTTCCGGCCGTTACCGCCATCCGCGCACGCGATTTCCGGGACGGAAGAGAATCCGACTATGGAAGCCGCGTGGCCGCACCTGCAAATAGTCTACGAATTCCTGCTTATGTATGTCGTCTCTAACGAGACCGACCAGAGGCTCCTAAAGCGTTTCATCGACCAGCAGTTCATCTTAAAGCTGCTGAACCTGTTCGACTCGGAGGACCCGCGCGAGCGGGACTATTTGAAGAGCATTTTACACCGCATTTACTTCAAAATCATGGGTCACCGGCCGTTCATCCGCAAGGCGATTAACAACATTTTCGACCAGTTTATCGAGTCAGAGCGTCATAATGGCATTGCGGAGTTGCTGGAGTTCATAGGAAGCTTTGTCAATGGGTTCGTGCTGCCTCTTAAACAGGAGCATACGCAATCCCTGGAGCGAGTGCTGGTTCCTCTGCACAAGCCTAAGTGCGTGGCGATGTATCACCAGCAGCTGTCGTACTGCATCACTCAGTTTGTGGAAAAAGACCCGAAGCTCGCAGATTTGGTGCTGCGCGGGTTGCTTAAGTTCTGGCCCTTATCTAACAGCCAGAATGAGCTGCTTTTCCTGGAGGAGTTGGAGGAGATTTTGAACCTTACCCAGGTGCCCGAGTTTCAGATGGTCATGACGCCGCTGTTCCAGCAGATCGCGTGCTGCCTCAGCTCCTCGCACTCTGAGGTACGGGAGTGTGTGATGCACTGGGAGGGAGGGGATCTGATGAGGTGTGAGGCGGTGTTAAAAGTTGTTTCAGATGGTCATGGCGCCGCTGTTCCAGCAGATCGCTTGCTGCCTCAGCTCTCTGCACTTTCAGTTATGGTGGGACGGGGTGTGTCCGGGTGTAATGCAGAGGGAGGGGATGTGATACGGTGGCGGGGTGTGGGGCTGTGAGTAGAAGCGGGGGTGTCGTGGCATGCAGACGTCCGAGTTCCAGATGGTCATGAAGCCGCCGTTCAGCAGGTTGCTCGCTGTCTCAGTTCCTCGCTCTTCCCAGGTGCAACGCTCTCGCTCAATTTCAGGTACGGTGTTCTGGCACTCTTTTGGTGTGCAATGCCTCGGCTACTCGCACCTCCAGCTACAATGCTCCTGCTATTATATCCCTAAAGTCGAGTTTTGAGCTGTCCCAAAACTCGGTGCCTCAGCTCCTCGCACTCCCAGGTACAACGCTCCTACCATTACGTCCCTAAGATCTCAAACCACTAGGTTTTTAGTTCATCTATGGTGGTTGATTCTTCGCTATGTATTTCAAGTTGGTGGGGAGTTTGCGCATTCTCATCGACTGACCGAAGCTAAGAGTTGAGATAAAGAGTGTGTGGGGTCCGTTTCCTTTATGGGGGCAACAATAGCGTTTGGCCTTTGTGAAGGCCGCTGACTTTCTAACATGGCGCTCCCTCTACAGTTCCCCCGCCGCCCCAAACCTCCTTTCCTGTTTCCCTTCTTCCATCAGGTGGCGGAGTGCACGCTGCTCCTGTGGGACAACGACTACTTCATAACGCTCATGGTGCAGAACTTCTATGTCTCGAATGGCCCTGGTTTTGATTGATGGGAGATACATGGGAAGATGCAAACACATGCAAACCTAGACATAACACTTGGTCTACCTAACTACCTCATTCCCTTACTCCCTCCCGCCCCCTCCGTCCGACCCTAAAGGTCGAACGAGGGCTCTATTAGCTGGTAGAGCTGGCCTTCGCTAAGGGGGGCAAAGGGGCCCCGCATGCCGAGCTCGTCCGCTGCTATCGCCTCGTTGGTCTTGCAGCGGAGGGCGTTGGCTTGTGCTTTTTGGAGGCACACGCTCCAGCGCTGGCGGTATTCCGTCAGCAGCTTGGCGGCCTCGTAGGAGTTGGGGGCTGCGTTGAATCGCAACTTGGCCGCCAGCTCCGCGCACTGCCGCAAGAATGCCAGCACCCCGGGCGAGGGGTACCCATATGTCTCTACCGCTAGGGCATGGAAGCCCACCCACGCATTTCGGCGCGCGTATTTCTGCTCCTTCTTGTCCGCAGCTGCCCTAGCCGCCCACCCCGGTGCTCTATTGCAGTTCTCATCTTGGTGAGAAACGGGGTCCGTCACTGTCACGTCGCACATCCAAACCTCTCCCGTCCGGGGATGGCGGATTGCGACGTCCGCCTTCAGGTTTTCAACGAGAGAGAATACATAGGTTTCTTTGTGCACCGTGAATCCCGCCTCTGCCGCAATCAAGGCAATCTCGTCCCTGAGCGCATGGTGAGTCGCAATCCTTCCCCCCCCTTTCTCGCAGCGCATGAGATGGTTTGGGAGGCGGTCATCAGGGAATTTGGTGCGGTAGCGGCAGTCGCAGCGCCTGGGGACAGGTAGGGGGAGGCCCAGGCGGAACGCGGCAGCGGAGGAGAGCTGGGAGGGTCCCATCCTAAGCGAGGGTATGATGGGTAGTGCCAGCAGCCAATCTCCCGCACCAGGGCCGAGCACCGACTGCATTCTCTGGGCATGGCCAGAGAGGGGGTTGGGGCGCATCCGCCTTGCCTCGTTCATGACCCTCAGGAAGCGGCGTGTCTGAACCGCCAGCGCTAGAGACTGTTGCAGCTTGAGGCCCTGTGGGTCTGCTTTCCCGGCCTGGAGAGCTTCTAGAGCCTCGGGGGGGAGGGCTGCTTCCGCTGCTGCAAGGCGTGCAGGCAGGGCGTGCGCGGAGCCGGAGGTGGGGTCCATTAGGGGGAGGAGGGCTGCTACATCCGGGTGGAGTGCCTCGGCCAGGGAGTGCAGTAAGTGGGAGGTGCCCACCACCGACGCAAGGTGCTCTCTCTCTCTCTCTCTCTCTCTCTCTCTCTCTCTCTCTCTCTCTCTCTCTCTCTCTCTCTCTCTCTCTCCACCCTCCCCGGCCCCGACCAACCCCATTCCCCTTCCTGTAGGTGGCGGTGCGAGCGCTGTTCCTGGGGAACAACGACTACATCGTGACACTGGTGGCTCAGAATCGCGCCACCATCCTGCCGCTCATCTTCCCCGCCCTCGAGCGCAACGCCAGAAGCCATCAGAACGAGGTATGGTGTGGGCAGAGTGGCACGTGTGGGTACGTGGCAGGGCGCACTCGAGCGCAACGCCAGAAGCCACCAGAACGAGGTATGGTGTGCGCGGAGGTGCCTTGCCTCTGACGCTGGTGGCTCAGAACCGCACCACCATCCTACCGCTCATCTTCGCTGCTCTCGAATGCAATGCCAGAAGCCACCAGAACGAGGTGTAGTGTGGTGGAGTGCAGTGAGCCTGGTGGAGTGCTTGGATCGTTTCTGAAATGTGGCTATGGCTGTAGTACGTGCATGCATGTCCTTGACAGCTTAACCCTCTCCCACTGCATCTCCCCTTGCTTCACTCATCCTCGCTCCATCTCCCGCCTCCCCGCCTCGCCTCCCCCTCCTCCCCGCCTCCCCTCCTCCCCGCCTCCCCTCCTCCCCTCCTCCCCGCCTCCCCTCCTCCCCTCCTCTGCTCCTCCCCTCCTCCCCTCCTTCCCTCCTCCCCTCCTCCCCTCCTCCCCTCCTCCCCTCCTCCCTTCCTCCCCTCCTCCCCTCCTCCCCTCCTCCCCTCCTCCCCTCCTCCCCTCCTCTCTGTCCAGGCAGTGAGAGGGCTGAGCATCAACGTGCGCAACAAGTTTCTGAAGATGGACCAGGCGCTCTATGTCAACTCCTCTCCACCCCTTCCCGCTCCCCCTCCTCTCTGTCCAGGCAGTGAGAGGGCTGAGCATGACCGTGTGCAACAAGTATTTCGAGATGGACCAGGCGCTCGGCGACCGCTGCCGCCGCCAGTTCCTCCAAGAAGGTGTGAAAACGGTTATGAGAATTCTCAAAACAAGTTTCTCGATATGGACCAGGCGCTCTACGACCGCTGTAACCACCACTTCCTCCCACAAAAGGAAGGTGCGAAAACGGAAGATTGTGTTGAATTTCCCTAATGACTTGAGATACAGAGAAAGATGATGTGTGGGCATGAGCAAAACCCAAAGACAAACGTGTTCGGTTTGGTGGTGAAACTCTAGCCGTGGTGGGTGGCGGTACTTCTTGCCCCATTAGGGTATTAGAATAGGTGGGATGGGTATTCCAGGCGCCTTACCTGATCTTTGTCTCTTTTTCTCTCTCTTCCACTCTCTTATGAACCTGCAGCATCTACAGCAGCGGCTACAGAAGCAGCAGCACCACCACCATCAGCTGCAGCAGAGGGGGCGGCAGCAGCTGTTGCAGCGGCCGCAGCAGCAGCAGCACGACCATCAGCATCAGCAGCAGCAGAAGGGCCAGCAGCAGCAGGAAGGGGACAGTGTTGTGGTGGAGATGGAAGTAGCACAGCCATATGTGTGTCGAGAATACTCCCTGGCAGAGCTGGTCACGGCCACAGGAGGGTGGGCAGAGGGCAACAGGATAGGAAGTGGCGCCTTTGGGGATGTCTACAAGGGGGTGTCTCTCCATGATTGCATGGGCAGTCAAGCGAGCTCGAGTGCTCACAAACGACTTCCAAAGAGAGGTATCTGAAGCCATGTTGTGAGTTGTTCTTTTAGATTTCTAAATAGCCAGCGAGCTGTGAGTGCTCACAAACGATTTCCAAAGAGAGGTATCTGAAGCCATGTTGTGAGTTGTTCTTTTAGATTTCTAAATAGCCAGCGAGTTCGAGTGCTCACAAACGACTTCCAAAGAGAGGTATGTCGTACTATGTGGTAGCTGGTACCATGTTGTGAGTTTTTGTTGGTTCCACGTACTTGCTGGTTCCACGTTTCTTGCTGGTTTCGCGTTTCTTGTTGGTTTCTTGTTTCCTGCTGGTTCCATGCTTCTTGCTGGTTCCATGCTTCTTGCTGGTTCCATGTTTCTTGCTGGTTCCATGTTTCTTGCTGGTTCCATGTTTCTTGCTGATTCCATGTTACTTGCTGGTTCCATGTTACTGTTTCTTGCTGGTTCCATGTTTCTTGCTGGTTCCATGTTTCTTGCTGGTTCCATGTTTCTTGCTGATTCCATGTTACTTGCTGGTTCCATGTTACTGTTTCTTGCTGGTTCCATGTTTCTTGCTGGTTCCATGTTGCTCGCAGGCTTCTTGTGCCAAGTTGTCGTTAATTGGATAGAGATTGGTCCAATCTAAGCTGACATTGGTTTCTTAATTGGTTCACCGTTTTCCACCCGTCAGGTGAAAGAGATGGCAAGCAAGCACCACCCGCATCTGGTGCGTCTGTTGGGCTATTGCATCGACTTCAACCCGTCCACACGAACCATGGAGCAGCTTCTTGTCTATGAGCTCATGCCCCATGGCGACCTTGCCAGCTGGATCGGTCCCGGTGTCTCCAACCCTCTCTCGCTGCGCCAAAGGCTTGATATTCTGATTGGAGTGGCCAAGGGGTTGCAGTATCTGCATGACTTTGGCATCGTGCATCGGGACATCAAGCCTGCTAACATTCTCCTTGGCGCAAGAATGGAGGTATATGTTAGAATGGAGGTATGTCTGAACCTGCTCTGGGCTGTACTTATTGGAGGGCTATATCTTGCTGTATCTTCACGACTTTGAGATCGTGCATCGCGACATTCTCACAACGATGCAGGCATGCAAAAGTTTTTAATGCCGTGGAAGGAGATGCTTAGGAAATGCTTTCCTACCCTTGTGATGTGTTGGCACAGCATGAAGTCACCTCTTCTCATGTTGCATGGTCATGTTGCTGTGGTTGATGGTGGGCAGGCAAAGGTTGCAGACTTTGGCGTTGTGAAGCTGCTTGGAGGGACAGCTATAGGCACATCTGAGCCTGCCACTCGAGTGAGGGGAACACCGGTCTATGTGGACCCTGAGTACTGCAGGTCTTGCAAGGCCACTCCTGCTGCGGATGTGCACAGGTACGAAGCGGTGCGGAGCGGTTTCAGCTGTAAGTAAGCATACAAGAGCGATGGGAACACCGCTCTATGTGGACCCTGAATACTGCAGAGTTAGGACAAAGATGATATGGACAGGTGGGAAATTGGTACAGGGAAGCAGATTGGGATGAATTAACCACGCATGGTTCTCATCTGCTCTGCTCCTGCACCTAACAAACTGATGTTTGTGAGAATTCTCATAAGTGAGCG
The DNA here is from genome assembly GCA_948144175.1 of Closterium sp. NIES-65. Lineage (NCBI taxonomy): Eukaryota > Viridiplantae > Streptophyta > Zygnematophyceae > Desmidiales > Closteriaceae > Closterium > Closterium sp. NIES-65. The sequence goes on from CANXME010002026.1 coordinate 120,030, forward strand.
TTTTTTTTCCCCCTCCTTCGTAAAAAAGGAAAAGGGAACTCTGTTCCGTTTTCGCTTTCTGTTTGCCTCGTACATCGTAGCAGTAGCCCATGGTTTTAGGCATGATTTGCCATACCTGACCATTCAACGGCTTTAAGATGCTAGGCCTCTTGAAGCTGGGGGGGGGGTTGGAACGCAAGTTTTTGTATGAGGACCGTAATAGTGAGGACGACTGCATTATCCTCGTAGGTGTCACACGTGAGCTTTGTGTTGGTTGCCCTAAACGTGATCTTTGTGTCATCCGTTTCTGGTTTATGATGTCCCTGCTGGTTGCCTGGCTTGCAGTTTTGGCGTGGTGATGCTGGTGCTTATCATGGGGCGCAAGCCTGTTCTTGGAACGGGGGAAAACGTCATCAACATCAAGCAATGGGTGAGGCACAGCACGCAATGGGTGAGGCACTGCACGCAATGGTATACAACTTTTGAGGCAACATTGGGTGAAGTGCTTGTAACAGAGGACATCCACATCAATCAGTGGGCGAGGCGCAGCACACAATGTGTGAAAGCACACACAGCACACAATGGGTGAAGGCACACACAGCACACAATGGGTGAAGGCACACACAGCACACAATGGGTGAGGCACAGCACACACACAGTGGTGTGTGCAGCCTAGAAAATGGCAAAGGGCGCTTACACAATTTTTCTTATCCTTTGCACTTCACACTGAATAGGTTTGCTTGCTTACAACCTTGGCCAAAAAATTGTAGGTCTGTTGATTGCTGCACAGGACAATCGCTGCATTGAGAACGACAAGTATAACAATGATGATCACTCAACTCTTGCATGTTCTTTCAAACCAGTCACCCTTTCTCCTTGCCCATCCCATGCTCCTACATCTTTCTTGTTTTTGTCATTCTCCCATCACCTATACATTAATCCTAGTTTATCGAGAGATTTGCTGTTCAAGTAAATCCTGAGCCTTTTCAAAGAGCATCTTTCGTATGCGTATCTGTTCAACCCGGCAAGTGGCCCCATTGGTGGTCTCAGGAGCAGTGGCAGAACTCAAGGACCGTCGCTTACTTGGAAGCACCGGATGGTTGGTCCGGCACTTGTTTGTTTTGAGTCGACTCAACTCTCTTTCATATGGCATTTCCTTTCAACCTGGCTGGTGGCTCCACTAGTGGACTCAGGAGCAGTGGCAGATCTCAAGGACCCTCACCTGGAAGCACCGGATGGTGTGGTGCTGCGCTTGTTTTTTTTTAGTCGACTCAGCTTTCTATCATATGCCATATCCTTTCAACCTGCAGGTAGCACCACTGCTGGACTCAGAGGCAGTGGCAAAGTTCAAGGACCCTCACCTGGAAGCACCGGATGATGTGGTGCTGCGCTTGGCTCGCCTTGCCCTCTCCTGCACTGCCCTGCCTGGGGCCTCTCGTCCCTCCATGCTCCTAGTGCTGGCTGAGCTGGTGAGGTTGAAGCAGGAGATGTTTGGAGTGCAGGTTAACGCAGCTGTTTCTGGCATCGACGTGGAATCTGGAGGTCCTGATTGTTCATTTGACTTGACTGCTGAAATGGCCCGTGCGATGCGAGAGGCGGTTAGTGACTCCTCGACAAGCATGCCATAGGATAGGAGTAGAACATGCACCACTTTGGAGGCGCCTCAAGAGTCTGCTATTAGCATGCTATAAGGGTACAAACATGTGTTGCACTGGTATTCCTGCCAATGGTTTCCTATGCCATGTGATGGTGGAGAGGGAGGCTGTGACAGTTGTTGGGCTGAGTGGCCCTTTAGGATCTTCTGTAGGGTTAAAGACTGGGTGGAGTGATGTAATAACGGAAGCGTTTTAAGTTAAGTCCTTGAACCACCTTACGCTAGTATGTGAGGGCAAAGTGAGTTGTTTAAAGCAAAGAGATACAAGAATATATTTTTGAATACAGAGAATATGAAGAGACATAATTATAACTACTTTACTGTTGCTGTTACGGTTCGATACAGTGCGACTCGGGCAACTGCTCAATGTCGAGTCAGTTGTGTGTCCTTGCTGTCGCGCTGCATTTGTCAGGTCAAAGGTCACTGACCTTAGACTTTCGCGTAACCTCCAGCGGTTACATCAACTTCCGAGGGTTGACTCGCTGGTGCCTCGATATGCTCTGCTTCGCTTGTGTCTTGGTGTTTCGACACGACAGAGGCGCTTAAGATTGTTTGTTCCCAACACTCCCCTTCGCTTCTGGAGTGTCGCTGATGGTGACGTGGCTTTGTCCAGTCAACAGCATGCAGTACTCGAACTTCTGTTTTCCGAGCTTCTTGGTCAAGTAGTCAGCTGCCATCTCGGACGTGGGACAGTAGGATAGTTTAAGTTTCCCCTTCTCGATCTCGTCTTTCACGAAGAAGTATCGCAGAGCGATATGCTTCGTTTTGTTTGCGAATCCACTTTTGTTGGCGATGCGAATTGCAGGTTGGTTGTCGTAGAACAGAGTGAAGTTGGGTAACTCGGCTAACTTCGCTTCTTCCAGCAGCTCGCGGAGATAGAGTCCTTCCTTGGTGGCTGAGCAGAGTGCAATATATTCTGCTTCAGCTGACAAGAGAGCAATTAGTTCCTGCTTACTCGATTGCCAGGAGATCAGTCCGATAGGTTCGAGGCGGTAGATGTAGCCAGTGCGGGAGCGCCTATTGTTTGAGTCGCCAGCGTGATCGGCGTCGACGTAGCCGATTAATTTTGTCGGTGTAGTTGTGTTCTTGTAGTAGGTTAGGCCGATCATTGAGGTACTGACGACGTAGTGGAGAGCGCGGTCGAGTTCCGCAAGGTGTTCTGCTTCATGTCTTTTGAGGTAGGTGGCGAGCTGGCTTGCGGAGTAGGATAGATCTGGGCGGCAGGTGACGGCTGCGAAGAGAAGGCAGCCCAGCTTTCTTTGGTACTCGCGTATCCCGACGGATTTGAGTAGAGATGGTCCTTCCTTGTGGTTTCCTGTCGTGTAGCGGTAGGGCGTAGAGATGGTAGTGGGTGTGAGCGCGAAGCGTTTGGCGATGGTGTCGGCGTACTTAGCGGCGTTGAGGTAGATCGCGCCTTCTTCTTCCCGAATGTTTAAGCCGAGGTACTGTGTGACAGTAGAGGAGACCGTGAGTGTGAGGTCCCTCTGTAGCTCCCCTTGGAACCAGATGGTGATGTCGTCAGTAGAGCCGATGTAGAGTAGGTCGTCTACGTAGACGATCAGCACAATGTAGTCGGTGTCTTTAGTGAGTCGGTACATTCCTTGGTCGTGAGGTAGTTGGCGGAATCCGATGCGAGTGAGGCGAGCGTGTAGGTACTGTTGCCATAGCCGCGGAGCTTGCTTGATCCCGTAGAGTGATTTCAGCAGTTGACAGACTTGGTTAGGTTCCCCGTGGGTACCGTGTGGGAGCTCGACGAAGATTTCTGCGTCGACAGGTGCGTAGAGGAACGCGTTGGCGACATCGATTTGCTGTAGCTTCTTCTTCATGGCGGCGATCGCGAGGAGGATTCGAAGTGAGGTATGTCGGCTAACCGGAGCGAATGTCTCGGTGAAGTCCCGTCCGTGGTCCTGATCGAATCCACGCACAACCCAGCGTACTTTGAACTTCTCAATCTGCTTTTGTTTTAATGCGGAAGACCCATTTCCCGGTGAGAATGGTCTTGTTCCTTGCCTCGCTGATGGGTACAACTTTCCAGGTGTTCCGTTCCTCCAGCGCCTTTAACTCTTTGTCCATGGCTTCACGCCATTTTTCCCTGTGTTCCCCCCCAGAGCCTGCTGAACCGTCGTAGGCTCCTTAGGGAGAGGGTTGCCGTGGACTGCGGTGACGAGTCCGAGAATCTGCAGTCCAGTCTGTGAGTAGCGGGGAAGAGTTGCATCCTCGGGATAAGCTGCTTCATCTCCCGCTTCTGGGTCGGGTATGAAATTTGGCCCTATCCGTTCTGCTTCGTTGGTGTTGACCGTCGCAGGTGTTACGTAACCGTTGTCGGCGAAGTGGTAGAAGACTTCGGCGTTGGCGCTTTCGCGAGGGTTGTCTTCGTCCATGGGGACGTTGACGGAGCAAAACGGGAGAGGTCCGGCCTCTTCTGATGCGTTGTCCACATTCTGCTCGTCCTAGTCTGCTTCGTCCGCTGCTGAGGCGAAGGCTCGGTCACCACGAAAGCCACCTGTGGGATCTTCATTTTCTTGCAAGTTGGCAAGGTACGTCTGAAGCGTGCGTCGTTCGTAGAAAATTACGTCACGTGCTGCTACTGTTTCCTTGGAGTGGACGTCGAAGATTTTCCGCGCGTTGTAGTTCTTTTCGATGCCGAGGTGTAGCCCCCACTGTGCGCGTTGTGAAAATCGGCTCGCTTGTGCTTCTGGGGGTCGGTACTGTACCATGCACCCGAAAACTCGTAACATTTTTGTGTTGCCCTGTTTCCCTGTCCATAGCAGATGCGGTGACGCGTTGTTCGGAAGTGAAGACGACGACATCAAGTTGTGCAGCATGAGAGCGTGGTCCATTGCTGCAGGCCACTGGTGGTTGGGTAGCCGCATGCCACGTAACAGTTTGGGCATGCTGTTCTGCAGAGTCCTGTTCATTCTTTCTGCTACACCTTGCTGCTGATGGGCGTAGGGAAGAGAGAGGAGCTGCTTGATTCCCCTTTCCGCCAGGTACTGCTTGAATCGCTGAGAAGTGTATTCTCCTCCTCCGTCTGACTGGAAGCTTTTCAGTTGTACGCCCGACTCTCGCTCTGCTACTGGTAGCCAGGCAGCGAAGGCTGCGAGTGCCATATCGCGGCTAGGTGAGTTTAGGTGCCAGACGTAACGGGTGGCGGCGTCGATGAAGGTGATCGTGTAGTTTTATGTGACTTGTCCCTGTTCCCGATTGAACAGGATATCGCTGTACACCTTCTCGAGTGGTGCGTACGCGGATGCGCTCGGGTTGTGATGAGGAGTCAACGGCCGATGTGGTAAGTCGGCTTCGGGGCAGGTAAGGCAAGTTCCTCGTGCCCGTTGAAGTTCTCTGCCGTCGAGTAGTAGTAATGAGTCCTTGTCAAGGAATCCTGCTCTTATTGTGTTGTTTAACACAGTGTTGCTTGGGTGCCCCATGCGTGCGTGCCAGATGTCTTCGGAGGCGCGGTGTCCGGGTGAGCGTCGATACGCGTCGGAGTTGGAGTAGAAGCTGGCGATGAAGTTTGCGCTTCTGTGGACTTCCCGTTGAGTCGGATTCAGCTGCTGTGCGGGTGGTGGTGGTGCTTCGTCAACGAGGACTGGTGTCGTTGTTCCTGCTACTGCCGATGATGTCTCTGCTGCTGCCGATGATGTCTCTGCTGCTGCCTATGATGTCTCTACTGCTGCCGATGTTGTCACTGCTGCTGCCGATGTTGTCTCTGGTGCTGCCGATGTTGTCTCTGCTGCTGCCGATGTTGTCTCTACTGCTGCCGAGTGTTGTATTGTTGGCACGTATTCGTTCTGCTTCAGGAATGGTATGTAAATACCAAAAGCCTTCCGGACTGAAGTCGGGGTCGAGATCCGGCGGGTGCATCCAAGATGTGAAAGTGACGATCCTGTCACTGTCTGCGGTGCCCAGGTCTGGGACGAAATCGAGGACGAAGACATTGTTCTTCAGGACTGCCTTTCCGATGTAGAGGCCTCTCTTCCCGTGGTACAGCTTGAACTCCTGGGTGGTGCTGTCGGCTTCTAGATGTATACCTTTCGCCATTAACTGACTGACGCTCAGTAAGTTGTAGCCAAGTCCTTCTGCTATTAGGACTTTGGACATTTGCAGTATGACGTTCGTCTCTCGTGACTGAAGTTGCGCTACTCCTTATCGTCGTGTGCGCAGGCTCTGATTGTTGGCGACAGTGATGACAACTTCTCGTTGAAGTTGGTGCTCGCGCTGAACGAAACGTCCTGAAGAGCACATATGTTGTCCGCAGCAACTGTCCAAGAACCATGTATCCTTCCCGGACGGCTCGCTTTGGGCGATGGCGGCGTACGTCGGGTTTGGTTGAAGTGACTCGCGGCGAGGCGTGCTGTTGTCGAGTTGTTCTTCTAGTGAGTAATATGGTGGTGACTCTATTACGCAGGAGTCACTCAGCCTTGCCATGCAGCTGACGATGTTTCTTGTTCCTTTCGCAGGTTGTCCCGTTGATGTTGTTGGGACGTGCACAGAAGTTGTCGGATTTGCTTGCGTTGAGGCGACTTGACTGCTTGAAGGGCGAAGTTGGCGTTGTCGATTTGGGCAGTGTGTACGAGGATGTCCTGAAGTCTTGCAGAGGTGGCAGAACGGAGGTATGATTTTCGGTCGATTGTTGTTGTTGTTGTAGCGCCGTTGAGTGTGAAACGCGAATTCGGGCACTGACACTTTTCTCTTTTGTCGTTCTTCTTGCATGTCCATGTCTTGCTGTTCGGCGTGGATTTCGGCGCAAAGTGCTGCTTCAGAGATTTTCCCGTGGGCTCGTAGTATGGCGCGAGTGGAGCGCCAGTGAGGACCAAGACCGCCGATGACAACCATGAGGAAGGCGTCCTCTGAAATCGATCCTCCACATCGAAGAAGCTTGTCGCGCAGCTCGCGGCAGCGACTGATATACGCCATTCCCTTCTCGCCTGGTTTCATTTCAATTGTAGTTAGCTGCGCCATTAACCGACTTTGGTTTACGCTGTCTGTTGCTTGATACAGGGTCTTCAAATGATTGTACGCGAGCTCTGCGGAGTTGCCGTAGCCTCGGTAAGACCGAATGTTTTGTTGTTGAGATGGAGTGATGTTCCTTAGTAGTATCGTATACGCCATCATTGATTGATAGGTGTACTGCTGCTTCTCATACTGTGTGCCGTTTGTTGGGTATGGCAGGGACCCGTCAAAGAAGCCAAGGATTTGCGCTCCTTCCATCATCAGCTCGAATTCAAATGACCAGGTAAAGAAATCCTTCCCGTCAAATGGTTTTGTCGTTTGCAGTTTTAGAACGTGCGCGAACTGCGACTGAACTTGTAGTGCGTCCAACGTTCTCTCTTGTCCCGGTGCAGGTTGTGGTTGTGGCATGAAGCTGACGGAGCCGCGCTGAGGCTCATACGGAGCGAAGGTAGGTTGCTGTTGTTTATTCCCGCGTACGTAGGATGAGCCATCGAGACTCATGGGCATCACGTTGTTGTTGTTGTTGTTGTTGCTGTTGTTTGATTGCACAGGTCCTCCTTGCTGATGCTGCTCGTAGAAGGACATGAAGGAGAAGAACTTCTCCATCATGCTTGGATCGAAGCCCACGCCTTGGTTTGCGGGTGTTTCAGTAGACCCAGCTGCCGGTCTCGTTGTTGTGCCTTCCTCTGTCTGTAGGCCAGAGGCAGGAGGTGGAGTAGGAGTAGTACCAGGAGAGCCGTTGGAGGAGCTCCTCTGCTTTCTAGTAGACATGTCTCTTGGTGTATTAGATGTTGAGAAGAAATTTTAACCCTAACCTGCTCTCATACCATGTTGGGCTGAGTGGCCCTTTAGGATCTTTTGTAGGGTTAAAGACTGAGTGAAGTGATGTAATAACGGAAGTGTTTTAACTAAAGTCCTTAAACCACCTTGCGCTAGTATGTGAGGGCAAAGTGAGTTGTTTAAAGCAAAGAGATACAAGAATATATATATGAATACAGAGAATATGACGAGATATAATTATAACTACTTTACTCTTGCTGTTGCGGTTTGATACAATGCGACTCGGGCAATTGCTCAATGTCGAGTCAGTTGTGTGTCCTTGCTGTCGCGCTGCATTTGTCAGGTCAAAGGTCGCTGACCTTTGACTTTCGCGTAACCTCCAGCGGTTACATCAACTTCCGAGGGTTGACTCGCTGGTGCCTCGATATGCTCTGCTTCGCTTGTGTCTTGGTGTTTCGACACGACAGAGGCGCTTAAGATTGTTTGTTCCCAATAACAGTCAGGGGTAGCTACCACCAGTAACATTTAGGAGATGCATGGATGTGCGGAATAAATTATCAGAGTGTGGGTAGGGGCCCCTTGGGTGTTACACACAGGATGTAAGATCACTCACCTTATATGTTTTACATGTTGGGCTGAAAAAGCCCTTAGGATCTTTGCAGAGGTGAATTCCGGGTAGAGTTGATGTAGTAGTGGAAGCGTCTTAATAAAGAGTTTGTGAACCACCTTGCGCTAGTATGTGAGGGCAAAGTGAATTGATTAAAGCAAAGAGATACAAGATTATATATGAATATAGAGAATATGAAGAGACACAGTTATAACTACTTTACTGTTGCTGTTGCGGTTCGATACAGTGACGACTCGGGAAACTGCTCCGTAAAGAGTCAGTTGTGTCTCCTTGCTATCACGCTGCATTTGTCATGTCAAAGGTCGCTGACCTTTGACTTTCGCGTAACCTCCAGCGGTTACTTCAACCTCCGAGGGTTGACTTGCTGGTGCCTCGATATGCTCTGCTTCGCTTGTGCCTTAGTGTTTCGACACGACAGAGGCGCTTAGGAACTATTGTTTCCAACACTCCCCTTCGCTTCTGGAATGTCGCTGACGTGGCTCTGTCCAGTCAGCAGCATGCAATATTCGAACTTCTGTTTTCCGAGCTTCTTGGTCAGGTAATCAGCTGCCATCTCGGACGTGGGGCAGTATGACAGCTCAAGCCTTCCTTTCTCGATCTTGTCCTTCACGAAGAAGTATCGTAGGGCGATGTTTTTTTGTCCTTTTTGCAAAGCCGTTCTTATTGGTGATGCGAATTGCTGACTGGTTGTCGCAGAACAGGGTGAAGTTGTGTAACTCGGCTAACTTCGCTTCTTCCAGTAGCTCGCGAAGATAGAGTCCTTCCTTGGTGGTTGAGCAGAGTGCAACATATTCTGCTCCAGCTGACGAGAGAGCAATTAGTTCTTGCTTGCTCGATTGCCAGGAGATAGGCCCGATAGGCTCGAGATGGTAGATGTAGCCGGTGCGTGATCGCCTGTTGTCGGAGTCGCCTGCGTGGTCTGCGTCGACGTAGCCGATTAGCTTAGGCGTTGTAGTTGCGTTCTTATGATAAGTCAGTCCGACCGTCGGGGTACTGACAAGGTAGTGAAGAGCGCGGTCGAGCTCCGCCAGATGTTCCGCTTCAGGCCTCTTGAGGTAGGTGGCGAGCTGGCTTGCAGAGTAGGATAGATCTGGGCGGCAGGTGACAGCTGCGAAGAGAAGGCAGCCCAGCTTTCTCTGGTAGTCGCGGATGCCGGCGGGCTTGAGTAGAGCGGAGCCTTCCTTGTTGTTTACTGTCGTGTAGCGGTACGGTGTGGAGATAGATGTTGGTGTGAGTGCGAAACGCTTGGCGATGGTGTCGGCGTATTTCATGGCGCTAAGGTAGATAGCGTCTTCTTCTTCTCGGATGTTGAGGCCGAGGTACTGTGTGACGGTAGGTGAGACTGTGAGTGTGAGGTCTTGTTGTAACTCCCCTTCGAACCAGGTTGTAATACCTTCGGTTGAGCCAATGTAGAGTAGGTCGTCTACGTAGACGATTAGCAGGACGTAGTCGGTACCCTTCGAGAGCCGGTACATGCCCTGGTCGTGCGGTAGTTGCTTGAAGCCGATGCGAATGAGGCGAGCGTGTAGGTATTGTTGCCATAGTCGCGGGGCTTGCTTGATGCCGTAGAGTGACTTGAGTAGTTGACAGACGTGTTTCGAGTCCGTGCTGGAGCCGTGTGGTAGCTCGATGAAGAGCTCGGCGTCGACGGGTGCGTAGAGGAATGCATTGGCGACGTCGATTCGCCTTAGCTTCTTCTTCTTCATGACGGCGATCGCGAGAAGGATGCGTAGCGAGGTGTGTCGGTTGACTGGAGCGAATGTTTCGGTGAAGTCGCGGCCGTGCTCTTGGTCGAAGCCACGAACGACCCAGCGTTCTTTGAATTTGTCGATGGTGCCATCGGCCTTTGTCTTCACACGGAAGACCCATTTTCCGGTGAGTACTGTCTTGTTCCGTGCCACACCGATAGGAACCACCTTCCACGTGTTGCGTTCCTCCAGTGCCTTCAGCTCCTTGTCCATGGCTTCGCGCCATTTTTCTTTATGTTCCCCCCCCACAGCCTGCTGAACCGTCGCAGGCTCTTTAGGAGCGACGGAGCCGTGGACTGCGGTGACGAGCCCGAGGATCTGCACTCCACTCTGTGAGTAGCGGGGAAGATTTATATCCTCGGGATAAGCTGCTTCGTCTCCCGTTTCTGGATCAGGTATGAAATTTGGTCCTACTCGTTCTGCTTCGTTGGTGTTGACTGTCGCAGGTGTTACGTAACCGTTGTCGGCGAAGTGGTAGAAGGTTTTGGTGTTGGCACTTTCGCGAGGGTTGTCTTCGTCCATGGGAACGTCGACGGAGCAGAACGGAAGAGGTCCGGCTTCTTCTGATGCGTTGTCCACATTCTGCTCGTCCCAGTCTGCTTTGTCCGCTGCTGAGGCGAAGGCTCGGTCACCACGAAGGCCACCTGTGGGGTCTTTGTCTTCTTGCAAGTTGGCAAGGTACGTCTGGAGCGTGAGTCGTTCATAGAAAATTACGTCACATGCTGCTACTGTTTCCTTGGAGTGGACGTCGAAGATTTTCCACGCGTTGTAGTTCTTTTCGATGCCCAGGCGTAGTCCCCACCGTGCTTGTTGAGAAAATCGTCCCGCTCGTGCTGCTGGGGGTCGGTACTGTACCATGCACCCGAAAACTCGTAACATTTTTGTGCTGCCCTGTTTCCCTGTCCATTGCAGATGCGGTGATGCGTTGTTCGGAAGCGATGACGATGACAACAAATTGTGCAGCATGACAGCGTGGTCCATTGCTGCAGGCCATTGGTGGTTGGGTAGCCGCATGCCACGTAGCAGTTTGCGCATGGTGTTCTGCAGGGTCCTGTTCATTCTCTCTACTACTCCTTGCTGCTGATGGGCGTAGGGAAGAGAGATGAACTGCTTGATTCCCCTTTCCGCCAGGTACTACTTGAACCGCTGAGAGGTGTATTCTCCTCCTCCGTCTGACTGGAAGCTTTTCAGTTGTACGCCCGACTCTCGCTCTGCTACTGGTAGCCAGGCAATGAAGGCTGCGAATGCCATGTCGCGGCTAGGTAGGTTTAGGTGCCAGACGTACCGGGTGGCGGCGTCGATGAAGGTGATCGTGTAGTTGTATGTGACTTGTCCTGGTTCCCGATTGAACAGGATATCGCTATACACCTTCTCGAGTGGTGCGTACGCGGGAGCGCTTGGGTTGTGATGTGACGCGAATGGTCGATGCTGTAAGTTGCCTTCACGGCAGGTGAAGCACGTTCCTCGCGCTCGTTGAAGTTCTCGTCCGCCGGTTAGTAGGAGTGAGTCTTTGTCAAGTACTCCTGCTCTTATTGTATTGTTTAATACTGTGTTGCTTGGGTGTCCCAACCGTGCGTGCCAGGTGCTTTCGTTGGCGCGATGTCCGGGTGATCGTCGGTACATGTCGGAGTTGGAGTAGAAGCTGGCGGTGAAGTTGGTGCTGCGATGAACTTCTCGTGGTGCTGGGTGCAGTTGTTGCGCTGGTGTTGGTGGTGTGTCGTTGATGAGGAGTGGTGTCGTTGAAGGACCAGCAACTGGTGTTGACATTCCTGCTACTACCGTTGATGGATCTGCTGCTGCCGATGTTGTCTCTACTGCTGCCGATGTTGTCTCTGCTGCTGCCGATGTTGTCTTGATTGTTGCTAACGCCCTTGTTCTTTATGCTTTAGGGATGGTGTGTGAGTACCAGAAGCCTTTTGGACTGAAGTCTGGATCAAGGTCCGTAGGGTGTGTCCAGTCGGTGAAGTTGACGATGGCGTCGCTGTCGGTAGTGCCAAGGTCAGGGACGAAATCAAGAACGAAGACGTTGTTCTTGAGGACCGCCCTGCCGATGTAGAGTCCTCCTCTCCCGTGATACAGCTTGAATTCTTGAGTGGTACTGTCTGCTTCGAGATGAATCCCCTTCGCCAACAGCTGGCTGACGCCTAGCAAGTTGTAGCCGAGTCCCTCCACGATTAGTACCTTTGACATCTGTAGTACGACATTTGTTTCCCTTGACTGAAGTTGAACTACGCCTTGTCGTCTTGTTCGCAGGTTTTGGTTGTTGGCGACTGTAATGACGACTTCGCGTTGAAGCTGGTGTTCTCGTTGAACGAAGCGTCCTTAGGAACACATGTGCTGTCCGCAGCAACTGTCCAAGAACCAAGTGTCCCTTCCGGATCGCTTTGAGCGATGGCGGCGTATGTCGGGTTCGGCTGAAGTGACTCGCGGCAGGGTGTGGTTTCGTCGAGTTGTTCTTCCGGTGAGTAGTGTGGTGGTGACTCGGTGATGCAGGAGTCTGTTATCTTTGTCATGCAGATGACCATGTTTCTTGCTTCTTGTGCAGGTTGTCCTGTTGAAGTCTTTGAAGCTTGAATCTGAGTTGTAGGATTTGTCTGCGTTGAGGCGACTTGGTTGCTTGAAGGCCGAAGTTGCCGCTGCAGGGTTGTTGATTGTTGACGATTCGGGCAGTGCGTAACGGGTGTCTTGAAGTTTTGCAGATGTGGCAGAACGGAGGTACTGGCTTCAGTTGTTGCTGCCTGTGTTGTTGTTGTTGTAGCGTCGCTAGGTGTGGAACGCGAACTCTGGTGCTGAAATCTTCTTTTTGTGTCGTTCTTCTTGGAGGTCCATGTCTTGCTGCTCGGCATGGATTTTGGCGCAGAGCGCTGCTTCGGAGATTCTTCCGTGAGCTCGGAGGATGGATTTTGTGGCGCGCCATTGAGGACCGAGGCCGCCGATGATGACTGTCACGAAGGCGTCTTCAGAAATCGACCCTCCGCATCAAAGAAGCTTGTCGCGCAATTCGCGACATTGACTGATATACGCCATTCCTTCCTCCCCTGGTTTCATTTCAACCGTTGTCAGTTGTGCCATTAACCGACTTTGACTTACACTGTCTATTGCTGGATACAGGCTCTTCAGGTGGTTGTACGTGAGCTCCACGGAGTTACCGTAACCTCGGTAAGTCCTTATGTTATGCTGTTGAGTCGGGGTGATATTTCTCAGTAGGATCGTGTACGCCATTATTGACTGATAGGTGTACTGCTGCTTCTCGTACTGTGTGCCGTTTGCTGGGTATGGCAAGGACCCGTCGAAGAACCCGAGTATCTGCGCGCCTTCCATCATCAGCTCAAACTCGAACGACCAGGTGAAGAGATCCTTTCTATCGAAAGGTCTTGACGTCTGCATCTTCCGAACATGTGCGAACAGCGACTGAACTTGTAGTGCGTCCAGTTGTTTTTCTTGTCCAGGTGAGGGCTGTGGGTGTGGCATGAAGCTGATGGATCCGTGCTCGTACGGAGCAAAGGTAGGCTGTTGTTGCTGATTTCCTCGTGCATACAATGAGCCGTCGAGACTCATGGGTGTTGCTCCATTGTTGTTGCTGTTGTGTGATTGCGCAGGTGCCGATTGCTGGTGTTTCTCGTAGAAGGATATGAAGGAGAAGAACTTCTCCATCATGCTCTGGTCGAAGTCCGCAGGATGATTTGCGGGAGTCTCTGTAGATGTTGCTCTAGGTCTTGTTGCCGTGCCCTCCTCTGTCTGTAGGCCAGAGGCAGGAGGTGGAGTAGGAGTAGTGCCCTGGGATCCGTTGGAGTTGCTCCTTCCCTTTTGTGTAGCCATGCTGATTGACACTGTTGGTATACAAGTCGAATTCCCCCTGATAGCTCTCATACCATGTTGGGCTGAAAAAGCTCTTAGGATCTTTGCAGAGGTGAATTCTGGGTAGCGTTGATGTAGTAGCGGAAGCGTCTTAGTAAAGAGTTTGTGAACCACCTTGCGCGAATATGTGAGGGCAAAGTGAATTGATTAAAGCAAAGAGATACAAGATTATATATGAATATAGAGAACATGAAGAGACACAGTGACGACTCGGGCAACTGCTCTGTAAAGAGTCAGTTGTGTGTCCTTGCTGTCGCGCTGCATTTGTCAGGTCAAAGGTCGCTGACCTTTGACTTTCGCGTAACCTCCAGCGGTTACTTCAACCTCCGAGGGTTGACTTGCTGGTGCCTCGATATGCTCTGCTTCGCTTGTGCCTTAGTGTTTCGACACGACAGAGGCGCTTAGGAACTATTGTTTCCAACATTACGTTTGAACTTTCACAGCACCCTAGGGTGTTACACACCGGATTATCTCAAAGCGTCTCCAATCGCGGAAGCACTGACGATGGTTTTGACAACTGGTTCAAAGTACGGTACACTGCCCTCGATCCGGAATTGCTCGACATATTTCGTGTTCTGGCCATAGTAACATCAACGCAGTGCTCACAACAAGAATCTAGGACATCCCGAGACATATCAGCTGACACCACGTCGAGCATTATGATATACTACACCCGATTAGGCGTGTGCGGAAACGGACGGTCCGATTTCACTTTCCCAGTAACTTTCTGATTACCCTTGTCCTCTTGTTCCACGGTAATATTCATTATGTTTAGGCGACGCATCGACAGTCCTAGGCTGATGACAGATGTGATAAGAACGAGTCGTCTAACACTTATGTTTCCCATAATGCAACAGTGCGGCAGCCCACTGTTACTGTTGGGCAGCCACACAGTGCCAACCCACTGGCTAGTGGGAGGCTGCAAAATCCCAAACCACGCAAGGTTGGGATTGGACAGCCCCCCCTCCCAGCATTTGGGCGCCCACCTGAAGACACGCAGCCCAAACCACACCCTCGCGCGAAAATTACGAAACGCAGAAAAGTCAAGCTCCGACCCCTCGCCGACTTCGCCAACGGTGCCGACGAAATTACAGCCCCGTAACCAAGCTCGCCGTCCAATCCCGCATCGCAACCAATCTCTGAATTTCACGGCAAGGTTCATTTCAAGGGGTAGAGTTACCAATAAGAAATTCAGAGTGCCGCGACTTGGTAGTGCGACTCGATTTGTGAATGCATTCTATAAAATTGTGTGTGAAATTTGTTGAAGTCATAGTGCAAATTCCAGAGAACTCTAGAGAGCACTTTATACTTGTTTTTCCTAGCCTACTAGGCTGCTACTTCCCTGCCAGCAATGCTTTACTGGTATCAGAGCCTGGTTATTCATTTCGTACGCTCCTGCCATATTCTAAACCCTATGGGTGGGCCGTCGGATGTGACGCCGGAACTCTGGAACGAGTTTGTTGCTAATATGCGCCGAGAGATTGAACGCGAGGTGCGTGACCGGGTTCTCGGCTAACTCCAGGAACGAGGACTCCTGGGCACACTGGTGCCGGCGCAACTTCGAAAGGTCTCCGGGAAACGGACAGCGCCAGTAGCAGTGGGGCAAACCTCTAGCGCATCGCATGCCCCGCTTTTGCCGACTCCATTATTCATCTGCACCTCTGAACTCTACACCACATCAAACGATCCATTCCCCGCCATCATTCTATACGCAAAAATAAAGAATCACTACGTTGAATTTCTGCTCGATACCGGCGCTTCAGCAAATTTCCTCTCTCCCTCAATTGCTGCTGAACTTTCTCTCCTCGAAGATCCCAACAGCAACCTGCAGGACGTGATCATGGCAGATCATCAGCCAGGATTGACAGCAGTAGCCTCAGCGCCAACACCCTCAGCAGCTCCAGCTCCAGTCGAACCCGCAGGCCCAGCAGCTCCAGGACTCCCAGGACTCGCGGCACGAGCACCTCCGGGACCAGCGGCACCAGCACCCTCAGCAGCCGAAGAAGCTCCAGCACTACGCCTCCAGCGCCGGGCAAACCACTCACGCAGCTCCTGTGAAGAGAGGGGCTCCCGCCGAGATGAAGCACCCGGAGAACCTCCAGGCCCAGCACCGCCAGACGCCACACGAGCAGGCCCAGCGGCAGCAGGCTCCGCACCCCCAGGCGTAGCAGCTCCAGACGTGGCACCCCCAGGCTCAGCACCTCTAGACGTAGCACTCCCAAGCTCAGCACCCCCAGACGCAGCACCTCCAGGCTCAGCACCCCCAGGCTCAGCACCCCCAGTCGCAGCACCCCCAGGCTCACCACCCCCAGCAGTACCACCCGTAGGCCCAGCACCCCCAGGCGTAGCACCCACACGCTCAGCACCCCCAGAGTCAGCACCCCTAGGCTCAGCACCCCCAGCAGCACCAGAGTCACCACGAACCTCAACAGGCTTGACTGCGTCTACCTGGAACACACCTGACGGGGCATGACCCTGAGGGGGGAGGGGGTCTACCGGAGGGGGACCTGACACAAGGAAGAGTGGTGGCGGGGGGAGGGACGGAGTGCGGTAGGGGAAGAGGCGGTAGTAGGGGACCGACTCGTCAAACGTGACGTCCTGAGAGGACAGAACACGACGAGAGATGGGGTGGTAGAACTGCCAACCCGGCGCGTCAGGGGGGAAGCCAAGGAAGACGCAGGGAGCAGCACGAGGGGACAGCTTGTCCGCAGACAAATCACGGACAAACGCCCGAGATCCCTAGACCCAGAACGCAGACGCATCGCCTACCTTCCCCGTCCACTGCAAAGCTGGGGAGGTCTCCGGCATGGAGACCCTAGGGTGAAGGTTGATATGATGCGCCGCGTACCGAACCGCAAACGGCCACAGGAAATGGGGGGCAGCCGCATGCAGCATGGACGTATGGGCGACGTCCATAACCATGCCAATGCGGCGCTCAGCAATCCCATTTTACTGTGGAGAGTCCACAAGCGTAAAGGTCTTGCGGATGCCTCGCGCACGGCAGTAGGCTCGCAGAAGGCCAGAGGAGAACTCTCCGCCTCGGTCAGAGTGCAGACGCAGAACAGGAAAGTCTGAGCCAAAGCTCCAACTGAGCTGGAGACGAGCTGCGCGGATCGAGTCAATCAACACCTCAGTGACATCACCCTTAGTGCGCAAGGGGAAGACTGTGGTGTAACGCGAGTAGTCGTCAACCACTAGCAGGAAGTAGCGCTCGTGACCCTGTCCACGGACGCGGGCTGGGCCCCACACGTCCATGTGAAGCGTCTGCAGCGGGGCCTCTGTCGGGGGAAACTGAGAGGAGTGAGGGGCAGCCCGTAGCCGCCCCTCGACACAGGGGACGCAGGAAGGGCCAGGCCCCGGAGGAAGGGGAGGGAGGGACCGGGGAAGACGAGAGACAAGGACACGGGAGGCCATGCCTCGAAGACGAAGCAGGGAGGGGTGACCACGGCGGTGGTGCCACAGGAGAGTCTCGTGAGACAGGAGGCGACACGAGCAGGGGGCAGACTCAGGACCAGACCTGGACGCTGCAGAAAACACCTGACCCGACGCAGCTACCTGACCAGACGCAGGGACAGGAGGAGACTCAGTGGTCAGGGTGTACAGGCTCGACCCCGGCCGACGCGTAAACGTGGCCAGGTGTCGGCCTGTGAGAGCGTCCGAGAAGTGGGTCACCCGCTGACTCGCAGGAGTAAACTGATGAACCCTCGCATCCTGTAGGTCAGCACAACTCACCAAGTTCGTAGAGAACGAGGGGAGGTAAAGACCAGACAAGGTGCCAGAGGGGGCAGCCGGACACGGGAGGACAGTGGAGAAGTGAGAAAGGACAGGACCCCCAGAGGGGTCTACCAGAGAGACTGCAACCGGCCGACCAAGCGGCGTGAGTGTGGTGCGGTCTCGAAAGAAGGAGCGAGAAGCCCCGGAGTCAAGTGTGAAGGTGAGGGAGGCCGAGGCTGACGCGGTACCTGAGAGCGCAGACTCACGAGCACCTGAGGACGCAGACGCACTGGCACCTAGAGCAACAGCCTCACCAGTACCTAGAGCAGCAGTCTCAATGCCCGGGTCGGGCGGGAAACACCGGTAACAGTCACCCTCATCACTAAGAGTCACAGCATACATGGCAGCAAGTATAGCATCAAAGTCAAGATCAAAGATCGCTACACCCGCCCTAGACAACTCACCCCAGCGGGGGAGCTCAGTGACCTCCGGGAACTGGTGACGCCAAGCGTCTGTCAGGCTGCCAAAGCAGCGCTGGGTGGGGTGCGCACCCACACACTGCTTACCCGCACGGTCGCCGTTGCGGAGGACGTAGGTGCATGGACCAAAACCCCCACCACGCTTACGCGCAGCGTACCACTCACGGAGCTGCTAAGGGGGGGGGATGTCCCGAGAACGGTGCTGCTGCTGCTGCTGGCGCTGACCACCACCGGAGCCGCTCCACTGCGTAGCGCCACCCCGACCAGCTCCACCTCCTCCACCACCGCCTCCTCCACCTCCGTTTCCACCGCCACCTCCGCTCCCACCGCTACCGCCTCCGCCGCCTCCGCCTCCACCGCCGCCACCGACACCGCCAACCGCGCCACCACTCCCACCGCCACCCCCACTCCCTCCGCCGCCTCCACCGCCACCTCTACCACCCCCGCTAGCTCCTCCAGCGCCCTTGCCCCCCTTGCCCTTGCCAGAGCGGCGTCTCCCCGTAGGGGCAGACGTCGCACCGACCGACTCAAGACCAACGAGGTCGGCCGCAGCAGTAGAGGCGACAGAGGGCAAAAGGGGGGAAGGGGAACACCCCTCAAAGATGGGGGTGCGAGGGTCACCACGAGAGGCTCCTACAACGACTATGCTCTTCTCCGCTGCTAGGAGGGCCTTCTCGAGGAGGTCAACAGTGCGAGTGGTGGGGCAGACAGAGAGGAAGTGGTCTCTGACTACACGAAGGGAGTCAGGGAGGCGGGTGACTATGTAATAAAGAGTGATGTACATGGGGGCGGGGTTCTTGGCGCAGAACTCGGCAGCAAGTGCGGCGCGGTAGCGAGTGTCACTATTGCGGAGGTGCGTAATGAGGTCAGCGACTGTGGGAAAGGCAGCAAGGTCAGGGAAGAGGTACGGTAGCATGAGGCGGCTCAGTGCAGCAGTGGCAGGGGAAGAGTAGCGCGCAACTACAGTGTCGTACAAGGTCTGAGCACTCTTGTACTGACTAAAGTGGGCGCGCTCACTGGTAGGCAGGTGGCAAAGCAAAGCAAGACGTGCAGCAGCATTGCGAGTTGCCCACTGTGAGCGAATAGTGGCGTCGGCATCGGTAGCAGGGGCAGGGGAGGCACCAGAGGTGAGGTGAAAGAGGGAGAGACCGTTTGCCCTATCGCACTGTAGGAATAGCTGCAGTTCATCTACCCAGACGTGAAAGTCAATGGCCCGACCCTCAGCGTCTAAAGCGCGAACACTGGGGGTGGCCATGACAGTAGTAGACTAGCGGCGCTAGCTGTAGAGCAGGGGCAGTGCAGTGACAGAGGCGCTGCTCTCACCAGACAGGGCGGTTCGGGCAGATCAGCAGCACAGCAGCTTGGCAACACGGCGGCTTGGGCGACTCGGGCGGCACGGCAGTAACTACGGCTCGGCGGCACCCGCGGCTCGGCTCGTCACATGCTCTAGCGGCTCGGGCGGCTCGGGCGGCTCGGGCGAAACAGGCGG
Organism: Closterium sp. NIES-65; assembly: GCA_948144175.1. Lineage (NCBI taxonomy): Eukaryota > Viridiplantae > Streptophyta > Zygnematophyceae > Desmidiales > Closteriaceae > Closterium > Closterium sp. NIES-65. The sequence continues at coordinate 139,312 of CANXME010002026.1, forward strand.
CTCGGGCGGCTCGGGCGGTGCGGGCGGCTCAGCTGCGTAGGGCGGCAGGGCCGCTGGTAGGGCGGCGGGGCCGCTGGTAGGGTGGCGGTGCCACTGGTAGGGCGGCGGGGCCATAGGTAGGGCGGCGGGGCCGCAGGTAGGGCGGTGGGGCCGCATGTAGGGCGGTGGGGCCGCTGGTAGGGCGGCGGGGCTGCAGATAGGGTGGCGGGGCCGCTGGTAGGGCAGCGAGGCCGTAGGTAGGGCGACGGGGCCGGGTCGAAGGTAGGGCGACGGGGCCAGTACTCAGGTAGGGCGACGGGTCCGGGGCCGGGGCGCAGGTAGGGCGACGGGGCCCGGGTCGGAGGTGGGGCGACGGGGCCGGGGTCGCAAGTAGGGCGACGGGGCTAGGGCCGGGGCGCAGGTAGGGCGACGGGGCTAGGGCCGGGGCCGCAGGAATGGCGGCGGGGCCAGGGTCGTAGCGGGGCGACGGGGCCGGGGTCGCAGGTAGGGCGGCGGGGCCAGGGTCGCAGGTAGGGCGATGGGGCCGGGGTCGCAGGTAGGGCAACAGGGCCGGGGCGCAGGTAGGGCGATGGGGCCGGGGCGCAAGTAGGGCGACGGGGCCGGGGCGCAAGTAGGGCGACGGGGCCGGGGCGCAGGTAGGGCGACGGGGTCGCTAGGGCGACGATTGAGGGGCCGCTAAGGCGGTGCGATGTGGCCGCTAGGGCGGCTCGACAAAGGAAAAGAGGGGAGCGCGACTTGGGGAGCGCGCTCCGGGCAGGAAAAAAAAATATTCGATTTGGTGGGCCCTAGGCACAGTTCCCACGAGGGAACCTGCTCGATACCATGTGAAGATTGAAAACGAGAATGAATGTACTAAGGAATGAAAGTGGTTCAAGTATGCAAACCTAGAAATGTGTACCCCATATGGGCTACCCCACTACAGCCTACACAACATTATATTTTGACAGCAGATGGTACTCCACGGCGCTGCGGACCTACTCTCCTCCCCGTGCATTGCATGTTTGGAAGCCTGGAGGCGACAGTCACGTTTGAGCAACTGCATCTCGGCGGGTACGAAGGCATTATCGGTCGACCATGGCTGCACCAGTTTGGACCGCGGATTTATTGGCGCAACGGAACTGTCACCGTCGGCAACTACGACCTCCCATCCCACTCCTTCCGCCGACCATGGTCATCCCCAACCAGTTCCGCTTCATCAGCCCATCCACCCCAACCTACCCCATCTCCATCTTCCCATATCCCCCCTCTCCCTCCTCCTTGCATAGCTCCCGTGCAGCAGCCAACACCACCCGGCTCCCCCGAAGTGATCGACACACCTCCTCCTTCTCCACCCCACCCAACCCAGTAGCCACGACGTCCCATCATCCGCCCCGCCTCTGAATTTATCAATCCATCAGCCCCCACCCCTCCTTCGCCACCTCCTCCTCATCATCTCCTAGTCATCTTCACCGCTCCCGAATCTGAATCATCACCCAACTCTATCCCATGTCGGAAACTCGCCCACCTCCCCAGCCTTTTGCCTGCCTCACTCTGTTGCCTCCCTCTCTTGCTGTCTGTACACTGTTGTGCCTCCCTCACCTCTTCTTGCACTACCTCCTCCTTCCCTGCTGGAGCCCTCTCCTTCTCAATATGTACTTACAGCTCTTGTTCCTGTCTCCCTTGATGCACTTTGCTGCTTACTTCTCTTGCCCCCTCCCATGACCTGCTGCTGCCGCCCTCGCCTTGGTCATGGGACCCGCATTGCTGGCTGGCTTCTTCTGCTTCCCCGCGTGTGCCACGTTGGTGACATGGTCCATGACCCTCTTCCCCTGGCTATCTTCTAGTACCAAGACGCTTGACTCCTGCACCTCCGTCACCTCCCACCTCTGCTGGGACACTCTCACGTCCAACCTATCTTTTTTTGCCCGTCGCACATACACTGCCTACCCTTCTTCAATCTCTGGCTGCTTCCCTTGCATTTTACTCAGCAGCCGCTGCTTGTAACGGTGGATATCGCGCAGCTGTGCTACCTTCAGGCTCTCCATTGCTACAAGTAGCATCTTCTTTAGGTACCTGGCCCTGGCATCCGACAGCGCCACCCACTTCTCTGCAGTCCGAGCGGTCACGCTGTCCACCAGCAACCTCGGCGCATCAACTGGTAGGATGGGCTGCTTCCCGAACAGCAAGTAGTACGGCAAGACGTCCTTCAGGGACGCTTGCTTGCTGAGCCTATACCCCGCCATCACCCACGCCAATTTCCTATCCCAGTCTCCCTTGTTCGCTTCCCCGTACGCCCTGATGCCTTTCTTCACTGTCTTCACCAGCCACTCCGTGAGTCCATCGCTCTGGGGGTGGTACGTGGACGTCGTCCGATGCTGGATGCCGTTCTTTGCCAGCAGCTCTTTGAATTCCCCTTGGAACTCCGTCCCCTGATCCGTGAGCACCTCTCCTGCTGGCTCCGGTACCCTCTTCCATCCGTCCTTAGTCTACAGTTGCACCTGCCCCTGGAACCACCGCTGGTGTTGTCCCCGCGCCCTTGCTCTTGCCCCTGCTCCTCCATCCTCCGCTGTTTCTCCCTTAATCCAGGCCAGCGTTTCCTGATCCTGCCACACGTCTACCGCTCCTCTTTGCTGCTGTAGAGCTGGCTGATGCTTGCTCACCATGGCAGTGAGCGCCGCTGACAGTGGCCCCTGCTATGTCCCTAGCTTATCTCCTACGCGAGGTGGGTTCCTGGAGAGCCCATCCACGTGTTGCATCGTCTTGCCCGGCCGATGCTTCACTGTAAAATTGTATTCTTGCACCTTCATCACCCACCGCGCGTTCCTGCCTGTCAGCGTCTGGTTGTGCATCAGCCACACTAACGGCTGATGGTCTGTTACGAGGGTGAAATGCCGCCCCTGCAAGTACACCCCGAAGTGCCCTACTGCCCAAACCGCCGCTAGTCCCTGTCAACAGGATTGTTGTTTGGCCCCGTCCTCGCTTGGGCGGAGCCGACCTCGTGGTTGGATGTGCGGGGGTTGCAGTTGACCTGCAGCAGTGGGCACAAGAGCCACTGCAAGGGCGTCGAGCTGGAGGGCGCCTGGTTGAAGGGCGCCGAGCAGGATGACACCGTCATGGACGCCTGGACGGCGTCCTGGGAAGCTGGACGCCGACGTAGGCGTCTTCACGGCGTCCTAGGAGCCTGGGACGCCTCCCTGGGCGTCTCCACGGCGTCTTGAGGGCCCGGACGCCGACCTGGGCGTCCTGGGGGCCCGAACGCCAACCTGGGCGTCTGGTCGGCGTCCTAGGAGGCTGGACGCTGCTCTGGAGGTCTGCATGGCGTCTTGGGTGTCTGGATGCCGACCTGGGGGGTTCGGACGGCGTCCTGGGCGCCTGGACGCCGGACTTGTGACGCCGGGCATTGGTGGCCGGCTACGGACTGTGCTGGTTGACCGGGCGTGGTTGCCCGGTTGACTCGGATACCCGAGCGACGTGCGCGAGTGTTGCCGGGGTGGAGTCTGCGAGGCCGACCTCGGGGGGGTGGTATCCCGAGGTCGACATGGCTGGTGGGTGCAGCCGATGGCGTGGGGTTTGCCAGGCGTCTGCGCTGTGCTCGTGACAAGGCGTGGAACGCCAACCAGCTGCGCGCACCTGCAAAGCAGGTGCACCATTGTCATGCGGGTGCAACGGTGTGCAGCCGACTTGCTGCAGCATTGGCACACCGTGGACTTGGAACGTTGGCGAACCGCTACTCTGCAACGCTGGAGCGGTGTCAGTGCAGCTGCGTTGGAGCACGGTGGACCATGCTGCGCTGGAGGTCGACCAGCAGCCCAGCTAGCTTTGATATAGTCTGTGATGCCAATGTTGTTGGAATCATTTGTTGTCAATCTTTGCTAGTGAAACTCTTGCAAAATCTCCCCGTCAATGTGCAAGCAGAGAACACACAAGCAAACGACTAAGGAACGCAGAGATTACACGAGCACTCCTGCCTAGCCCGTAGTCTATCTCCCGTTGCTGTAGTTATCTCCGCATGGTGTGGTAAGCGTGGACGACACCGCGACGTAGTTCAGTCTAGCCGACTTTGCACCAACCGTGTTCGTAGGCCGCCAGCTGTGCAGTCACTAGCATGCGCGTAGGTGACGCCGAGGTGATGGACACACTGGAGGGACGGCTGGAGGATGCGAGGAGACGCCATGAGGCCTAGGAGTACGGGGTGATACCCTAGGCAGTCGTCGAGGCCGGACTCCGCTCCGTGTGGGCGGTGGAGCAACCCCCTTCTCGACCTGCCTCTCCTCGACCGGTGAACAACGACGCCGGCGTCGACGTGGGCAACGCCGGTGGAGGTCAGGTCGGCAGCAGTGCGGGACGCACGTCGAGGCAGCGAGGTCTGATACACGCTGGTGAAGCCGACGGCGTTCAGGCGCGAGGGATGCAGTCGTCGGCGGCTCCAGGCTCTTCGCAGGGCAACGTCAGAGGTCGACGGAGTGGGTTGTTGCCGATGTCGGCGTCCCAGATGACGGCATGCGGAATTGCGCCGAGCTAGGGCTACTTCAAGTTCACGCCGGACAGGATCTCGGTCACCCCTCCGCTGGTCGGTCGACCTGACATTCTCACCTAGAAGGAAACTATCAAGCCCCAGCTGGAGATGGCTGGGCTAATCAGTTTTGCTTAAGGTACTGTGGCAACGCTGGAGGAGCACCACGTCGACTTACGAGTGGATTTTCGTGCCGTGCAGCTGTTGACCTTCACGGTCATCTCGCGGTGCTGCTCGCCGGGCGTGCAGATCGCCCTGAAGTGGTGCAGGGAGTACCTTGATGCCAGACACCAGGTGTGGCACTTCATTGAGTCGATGTACCAGGTTACCGACGACCTGTTCATCGCCCAACTAGAGGGACAGCTGACGCACCTGCGTATGGGTGACGAGGAGACAGCGACCGACTACTGCAACCGAGCCGGGCGAAATCTCGCCAGTATCAATATGGCTGGCACGCAGTACTCCACGGCGTCGTACATCACCCATGTCATGCAGGGACTCTTAAGCAGCTACAACCTGCTGAAGCGGCTGTCAATGGCGGCGAGCATGAGGGCGATGCTCAACGAGGACAACTTGACCTTGCATATCCTGCAAGACGAAGCAATGCAGGAGGCTGAGCGGTCCCAGGAGCTCCTGACGCAGGTGAACTACGTCGCCCCGGTAAGGCAGGGTGGTTGACCGGGGCAGCGTGGGCAGTCCGGCGGCGGTGGTAGCAGCGGGTGGAAGCCGGCGAAGGACGCCGACAAGCAGAAGTCTGCCACGGGTGGCGGCCGAGGAGGAGGAAGTCGGCGTCGGGAGTGCTGGATCTGCCACAGCCCTGACCATCTCTCCTTTGAATGCCCGGACCGCAGCGATATTGACGACGACGACGCCAAGGGAGGCCGCGGGAGGTCGGCCAGCTGTCGTTCAAGTCGAGGAAACTAGCCGCCCAAGGAGCAGCAGTCGAACAAGTCGACCTCGGCGAAGGACGCCGACTCCTCTGCTGGCGGCAAGGGGCGAGACGACAAGGCGGCGTCGTGCTCGCTAGTCGGCGTCGTGGAGCCGACCGTCTCGCTGGCGCTGGAGGCTGGTGAGGACTTCCAGGCAGTGGCGGCAGCTGTGCAGGCAAACCCGGCGGTGGTCCTGCTCGACAGCGGTTGCTCCCACCACTTGATAGGGATGAAGGAGGCCTTCATCGACTTGGGGCCGAGCGGCGACGTCAAGCACGTGCGTGGATTCAATGGGGCGCTGCAGGACGTTCAGGGTCACGGCACTGTCGCTCTGCAAGGGGAGGCCGGGAAGCAGGTTCTCATCCTTGACGTGCTCTACGTCCTGGGCGTGCGAGCCAACCTACTTTCAGCCGGCCAGCTGAAGGAGCACGGCGTGAAGCTGCAGGAGGACGGCGACGAGATGTTGCTCGTCTTGGCAGCGGGAGAGGTGCTCGGCCAGGCAACGTACACCGGACATGTACTCTGCACCGATCTGCGTCCCTACTCGGCCAAGGAAACGACCCCACAGGGGCAGACAAAGAAGTCGGTGTTGATGCTGCGCTCTGACCGAGGTGGGGAGTTCCTCGGGAAGCAATTCACCGACTTCGTGAACGGCAAGGGTATTTTCCACGACCTGACCTGCCCGTACACCCCGCAGCAGAATAGCATGGCAGAGCGGGAGATGAGGATGGTGGTGGAGTCTGTGCGCACGATGCTGCTGCATATGGGCGTGCAGCACCATGGGTGGCACCTTGCTCTGTGGCGGGCCGTTTAGGTCCGCAACTGCCTTGAGAGGTCGACGCTACCGCCGGGGACGACGCCGTACCAGCTGCTCATAGGGAAGAAGCCCGAATTGTCGCTGGCGCGGGTGTGGGGCTGCATGGCGCAGTTCTTGGTCCCCGAGCAGTAGCGCGGTGAGAAGCTGCAGCCGAAGGCCCGGTGGGGCCTTCACCTGGGCGTGTCGGAGGAGAGCAAGGGCTGGGAACTCCTCGACATCGCCGACAACCGGGTGGTCACCACGTCAGACGTGGTGTTCTACGAGAGCATGTCGCTGGAAGTGTGGCAGTCGGCGCATGGACCGGCATCAGGGCGGATGCCAATTTACCCGCCAACAGACACCTCAACGGCGACGCTGCCTCTGCTAGCCTAGGCCGGTGCGCTTGCTGGTGAGGACGCCGAGGACGTCCCTGCTCCCTGTCCTCCGCCTGCCCCTCCCCTTGTTGCCGACTTGCATGGGCTGACCCCGACGTTGGCCTCCGGTGATGAGGGGAGAAGTGGGGCGTCATTTGTGGCGCCGACCCCACGCATCGCCGGTGGCCGACATGGTGCTGACGAATTCGGCGTGGGAGCGAAGCTGACGCCGACCGGGAGGCAGCCGACCGTAGTGAAGCCGGCAAAGGAGTCTTCAGCAAAACAGCAGCCGACAGGGGAGCAGTCGACTGGGACGCCGACCTAAGAGCAGTCGGCGACCGGGCAGTCGGCAAGGGAGCCGACCGCAGGGGAGCAGTCGTCTGGGACACCAACTATGGTGCAGCAAGATGCCGAGGAGGTGCGGCAGGACGCCAAGGATAGCGATGACAGCGATGATGGTGGGGACGCCGAGGAGGTCCAGCCGCGACCACGGCGTACTGGCCGACTCCGGAGGCTGCCTAACTTCTTCGTCCCCGCTGCCTTCACCACAGTGTACGACGTGGACGACGATGACGACAACCTGCTGTACGACGACGCCGAGGAGGATGAGGAGTTTCCGGAGCTCGACCCCGACTTGCACGCCGACCCCGAGCACCGCTGGGACATCTCAACGATGACGGCGAAGGAGGCGTTGGCGAGCTGGAAGAGCCCGACGGCGAAGGCCACCATGGAAGAGGAGATCCGCAGCCTCATTAACATGGGAACGTGGGAGCTGGTCGAATGTCCGCCGGGAGTGAACATCATGAAGAACCGGTGGGTGTTCACGACGAAGTACCACATCGACGACACCGTCGAGCGAGAGAAGGCAAGGCTGGTCATGAAGGGATTCACGCAGGTGTACGAAGCCGACTACGGCGAGACGTTCACGCCGGTGGGCAGTTACGTCACCCTGAGGATCTTCCTCAGCATCGTCGCCGTCCTCAACCTCAACCTGATGCAGCTCGACATGAAGAACGCCTTCCTGCAGAGCAAGCTCAACCGGGTGCTCTACATGTCCCAGCCGGACTACTTCAACGACGGAACCGACCAAGTGTGCAAGCTGCCGAAGAGCCTGTACGGGCTGAAGCACTCGCTGCTGCTGTGGTACTTGGCGCTCAACGATGTGCTGGTCGGCGCCGGGTGGAAGAAGAGCCAGGTCAACGAGGCTCTGTACTTCAAGGTCGGCTTCGACGGAGTGGCCTGCTGGGTGCTAGTCTACGTCGACGACCAGCTAGCCGCCAGCAGCAGCGCCGCGATGTTGAAGAAGCTGAAGGAGCTGCTAGAAGCCGCCTTCGAACTACGCGAGATCTCGTCGGTGCAGAAGTACCTCGGGCTGGAGATCGTGCGCGACCCTCGTGCGCAAAAATTGTGGCTGCACCAGCAGGGCTACGCCGACAAGCTGCGTAGGCGTTTCATCGACGAGGAGCACACCGGGCGTACTCCGAAGACGCCGGTCTCGGTCGACGCCTACGTCGAGCTCACCTTCGACGACGAGGAGGCGCAGGAACGCCAAGAGGAGGAGTATCGGCAGAAGGTCAGCTCGCTGCAGTTCGCGGCGACAGCGACGAGGCCGGACATCGTCTTTGCCTGCAGCAAGCTGGGGAGCGGCCTCACGGTGAGGAGCGACCAGCATTGGCGCGAGGTCAACCGCTGCCTCGCCTACCTCGCCAACACGCGTGACACCGCCTTGGAGTTCGGCGGTGGGCCAGAGTCATTGGAGCTGGTTGGCTACGTGGACGCCGACGACACCGGTGACAAGCAGAACAGGACGAGCATGGGCGGCTATGTGTTCGTCTACGGAGGGGCCGCGGTCTCCTGGTCGAGCCAGCGCATCAAGTGCGCGACGGTGTCGTCGATCGAATCGGAGTACGTGGTGGCCACGGAAGCCGGAAAGGAGGGACGCCGCCTTCGCTTCCTCCTCGCAGAGTTCCCGCAGTTGGATGCTGGGAAGCCGAGTGTCCTTCGTGTGGACAACAAGTCGGCGATCACGGTCGCCGAGGGTATGGGGTTGACGGGCAAACTCAAGCACATGGAGTGACGACAGGCCTGGCTGTAGCATATGGTGAAGCGCGGGAAGTTCTCGTTGAGGTACATCCCGACACCTGAGCAGCCGGCCGACTTCCTGATGAAGGCGCTGCACTATCCAGCCTTCAATCGGTGCTCTGTCGCAATCGGCCAGATGCGCTTGGCTGACGTGGGCGACGGCGACAACGACTTGCAGCAGTAGGTGCCATGCCCTCTTGCATGGCTGGTGCGGTGATCGGCGTGCTGTGCGTTGTGTGCACGCTGCTGAGCTTTTCTCCGAGCAGTGCTGCCGAGTGGGCTAGGGGAGCCCAAGCGTGAACGCAGCAGGGGAGTGTCAACGTGAGTGTTCTTTGGCCCCATTCTCGCTTGGGCGGAGCCGACTTCGTGGTCGGATGTGCGGGGGTTGCAGCCGACCTGTAGTAGTGGGCACAGGGGCCACTGCAAGGGCGTCGAGCTGGAGGGCGCATGGCTGAAGGGCGCCGAGCAGGATGACGCCGTCCAGGACCCTTGGACGGCGTCTTGGGAAGCTAGACGTCAACGTAGGCGTCTGCACGGCGTCCTGAGGGCCCGGACGCCGACCTGGGCGTCCTGAGGGCCGGAACGCCGACCTGGGCGTCCTGGGGGCCCGAACGCCGACTTGGGCGTCTGGTCGGCAACCTGGGAGGGTGGACGCCGCTCTGGAGGTCTGCACGGCGTCCTGGGTGTGTGGACGCCAACCTGGGGTGTCTAGACGCCGACCTGGGGGGTTCGGACGGCGTCCTGGGCGCCTGGACGCTGGACTTGTGACGCCGGGTATTGGTGGCCGGCTACGGACTATGCTGGTTGATCGGGAGAGGTTGCCCAGTCGACCGGGATACCCGGGCAACGTGCGCGAGTGTCGCCGGGGTGGAGTCTGCGAGGCCGACCTCGAGGTCGACATGGCTGGTGGGCGCAGCCGACGGCGTGGAGTCTGCCAGGCGTCTGCGGTGTGCTCGTTACAAGGCGTGGAATGCCAACCAGCTGCGCGCACCTGCGAAGCAGGTGCACCGTTGTCCTGCGGGTGCAACGGTGTGCAGCCGACTTGCTGCAGCGTTGGCACACCATAGACTTGGAAAGTTGGCAAACCGCTACTCTGCAACGCTGGAGCGGTGCGAGCGCTGCTGCGCTGGAGGTCGACCAGTAGCCTAGCTAGCTCTGATGTAGTCTGTGATGCCAATGTTGTTGGAACCATTGTTGTCAATCTTTGCTAGCGAAAATCTTGCAAAATCTCCCCGTGAATGTGCAAGCAGAGAACACACAAGCAAACGACTAAGGAACGCAGAGATCACACGAACACCCGTGCTTAGCCCGTAGTCTATCTCCCGTTGCAGCAGTTATCTCCGTATTCCCTCCCCTTCGTATGATGAGTAATTAGCTTCTTGCGGGCTGCATGTCCTGCTTGCGAAAGCTACAACCTTCTCCACCCCCTTGTCCATCTGACTCAGCACTGCCCCCATCCCTATGCTGCTCCAGTCGGTGTAGAGGGTGAACGGCTACTGTCCATTTGGTAGCTTCAGCACCGCACCCGTCTTCACCGCTTCCATCAAGCCGCGCAATGCTGCCTCATGTGGTTCCTCCCACCGCCACTTCTGCTCCTCCTTGAGCAGTTGGTTCAAAGGTGCGGCTTTCTTGCTGAGATTCTCTATGAACTTACGGTAGTATTTAAGAAACCCCAGCAATGCGCGAAGGCTGGTCCGGTCCTTTGGCCTCTCCACCCTGTCCAGCACTTCAACTTTGGCTTTCCGAATGCTCAGCTCCCCTCCCGCCACTTCAAATCCAAGGAACACCATGCTGCCATGCCCAAGGCGACATTTTCTTGGATGGCAGGTCAGTCCCGCCGCCTCAATTCCTGTCAGAGTCGCTTCCACATCTCGCACGTGGGTTTCGGCGTCCGGGTTGAAGTTGATGACATCATCTATGTAGCATGCCGGCCCACTCACTCCCCGTAGAACTGCGTCCATCACTCGTTGGAACACCGCCGATGCATTTCGCAGCCCAAATGGCGTGTAGTTCCACTCGTACAGCCCGTCCGGCCCGTGGAACGGTGTCTTCTTCTTGTCCTCCTCTGCTATCGGTATCTGATTGAAACCCTGCCGCAAGTCAAGCGTAGAGAAGACCCAGCTGCCTTGCAGTTGATCGAATATTTCTTCAGCCATTGGCATAGGGTACCTATCTGTCGCTGTCACCTTGTTCAATCCTCTATAGTGCACATGCGACGAGATAGCACCGTGCATGTCAGGTTAGTCCTTGCTGCCACCACCGTGGTCGCCGCATAGTCTGATGAGGACCGTCGGATCAGTGCTGCTGACAGCAGCTCTTGACATTTCTCTGTACAGATGCTGATATCTTGCGAGCTCATCCTCCTCCTCCTCTGATACACCGATACCTTGCTGGTCAAAGGTAGGTGCATGGTGCTCGTCACGCATTTCCCCAACTACTGTAGCGTGTGTGCGAATGCAACTACATGCTATCATAGCACAGCCTCCAATCTCAGCGCTGTCACCCCATACATGGCTCCGCCTATGTCCCCGCGAGTCTCTTGTCCCTGTGGCTGCGCGACGGTCTCCACTTCCCCCAGTCCTTCCCCCCTCCCCGCTTCCCTAGCTGCGCTCGGCTCTTCAGGCTGTTCAGCAGTCCCCCCTCTTTCCTCTGTTCCCGGTTTCTCCCCTTCCATTATATACTCTGCCTGGCTCGCCATGTACGCACAACTCGGCCCCAGGAAGACTTCATCCAAATCCGGAATCCACCTCTCCGTGGGGTCCTCCTGCTCCTTTGAGTCCCATTCCATCTTAGGTTCTCCTTCCCACCACTCCTCATCCTCTTCTCCCTGGTCTGGATACCTCCCTAGAACCCCCTGCATGTCGTTTAGCCTCTCTGTCCTCCTCTCCTGCGGCACTCCCTTTCTCCTCATCTCCCATGCCTCCTCCTCCAAATGCTCGAGCAGGATCTTGGCCTCTTCCTCTTTTATCTCATCATCTCGTGTCTTTGGCTCAGCCCTGGTTGCGTGATCCCTTCACTGCTCCAATCGGTTCCTCTCCATGTGCCTGTACAGAGTGCCCACCAGCCAGTGCAGCGTGTTGAGGTCCATTGCCCTTCCCAGCGCCCTCCTCCATTGTCCCTCCGTCACCTCTGTGCTCGCCGTTGCTCCTGCCAAGAAGCCCATCGCCAACTCACGATCCAATGCAGTCAGCTCCTCCCACACCCCTTTCAGCTGGTCAAACACCATCCTTGGCCCCTCTCCTTCGCCTCTCATCTTAAAGCCCTCTGCCCCTTCGTATACTACCAGCGTTGGCCACGCCTGCCGTGGCCTCCCCACCTTGTTGCAGGGGTACTGTGTCTCATGATCGAGGTGACGCACCGGCACGGAAATCCGCGCGGGTTCCAGTATGTCCGCCACCAGCCTTGGCTGAGGTCGCTCCATCATTCACAGCTCGTACTGTAGGACTGCTTCCGGTAGTATGTTCTGCCAGTATCTGCGTGTCCGATGGGCTTGGCTTCCATTCTGCGCAGTGTCCCATGCCACTCCTGCCCCCAACTCTCCTCTGATCTCTGCTTCAGCTAGCTTCACCGCCTCCCTCTAATCATCCCTGGTGTCCAAGTTCTCCACGATGTATGCCACCTCTCCCTGCTTTCGCTTGATCAATTTGAAGATCCTGACCAATTCTTTGAACAGCCCGCTCCTCGGATCGCTCATTCCTCTTCCATCTCCGGCCCGCGATATGCCTTGGCATTCCCAGCCTGCTACCACCAAATCAATGTGCCCCCAGCAAGCCAGTGCCTCTTCTTTTACATCCTCCACACGATGACAGACCCACTCCGCCCCTCGCTCCACCGCTCCTTCATACAGCTGCGAGGGGTAGCGTTCCTCCAGCTTCTTGATGTGGTGCCAAGACATGGCGCTTGCTGCGTCATCATTGTCCACATAGATGTATTTCTCCACACGCAGTCCCGCCTTCACCACTGCTACCAACCCCGTGCTAATGCCGCCGAATAACTGCAGGAGCACGATCGGCTTCTGGAACACTCTACTGTCCAGATGTAGTTGCTTCAGGCTCCCACTCTCCCCCCACTGCTGACGGTGCCAATCCCGGGGCCGCCTCTCCTCTTCCAACTCTTCCCAGTTCATCCGTCCCAACTCCTGTTCTGCCGTCTTCAACTCTGCCCGGTAGGCCTCTTGTGGCTCACGGCGAATGAAACGCACGGGTAGCTCTGCCATGCGACCGTCATACTCCCATTACGTCACTCTGTACATCAGTTTCTCCTCCCACATGCATATAGTCAAGCCGATGCTGTACAGGAACTCGACTCCCAAGAGCAGGTCGTAGTCTTCTAACGGCGAGATACCACACTGTAGTTTGCAGAACATTCTTCAGGACTTCCCCGCCTGATCATGATCTCGACCGTTGTGTCAGAATATGTTATTTGTCTAGCCTCTAGTGGGGTACTCAATAGTGAGTACAGCCCTTTAGGGTTTCCCATTTGTACCAACCTGCTTGCTAGTGCAACCCCTCATTTTTCTTTCTTTTCGTTCACATCCTTGCTAGCCCTAGGACACAACCTCCTAGTCTCACTGTGGCCTAGGCTACTAAGCCTAGGCCCTACTCCTTCTTTCTGACATGGTATCTAGAGCGAGCATGTTCCTGCCGCCTAGCTTAACGGGCCCATCAACTGCTTCCGCTGCCGTACTGTTCGCCGCGCGCCCCGTGGTGCGCGGCGCTACATTTTTCTTCCCGCCACGCGCTCCGAGAGCGTGGCGGCTTTTTCTGCCCGCCGCGCGCTCGGGGCGCGTGGCGGTTTCACCGTCCGACAAGGCGCCCTCAGTGGGGCCTGCGCGCTGCCCTCCCCGTCGCCCGTCAAGGCACCCGCGGGGGACCTGCGCGCTGCCCTCCCGTTGCCCGTCGTGGCGCCCCCGGGTGGCCTGCGCGCTGCCCTCCCCGTTGCCCGTTGCGGCGCCTTCAGAGGGCACGCGCGCGGCCCCCCGTCGCTCGTCAAGGCGTCTTCGAGGGGCCTTCGCGCTGCCCCCCCCTCCGTCGCCCGTTGTGGTGTCCTCGGGGGGCCCGTCGCCGACCCTGCAGCAGCGCGCGACCCGCCCCTGCAGCAGCTTACGATGTTGCTCCTATACCAGCGCGCGACCCGCCCCTGCAGCAGCTCGCGACGCCGCCCCTGCAGCAGCGCGCGACCCGCCCCTACAGCAGCGCGCGAGCCGCCCCTGTGCCAGCGACGCTGCCCATGGAGCAGCCGCCTCTGCAGCAGCCGCCCCTGGCCCCTCGAGCAGCCGCCACTGCAGCGGCCGCCCCTGGCCTCTGGAGCAGCCGCCCTGGCCCCCAAAGCAGCCGCCCCTGGCCCCCGGTGCAGCCGCCCCTGGACCCGCGACGCCGCCCCTGGAGCAGCCGCCCCTGGTGCAGCCGCCCCTGGATCCGCGACGCCGCCCCTGCAGTAGCCGCCTCCTTCCTGTCCGCGACTGCCCTAGTGCAGCTGCCCTGTCTTGCCCGCGCGCTCGTGCGCTCTGCTACTGCCCGCGCCCTCGTGCGCTCTGCTGCTGCCCACTCCCTCGTGCGCCCTGCTGCTGCCCGCGCCCTTGTGCGCCATGCTGCTGCCCGCGCCCTCGTGCGCTCTGCTGCTGCCCGCGCCCTTGTGCGCTCTGCTCTGCCCGCGCCCTCGTGCGCTCTGCTGCTGCCTGCACCCTCGTGCGCTCTGCTGCTGCCCGCGCCCTTGTGCGCTCCGCTCTGCCCACGCCCTCGTGCGCTCTGTTCTGCTCTGCCGCCCCTGCCGTCCCCCCCCCCCCCCCCCCCCCCCCCCCCCCCGTCCTCTGGACAGGAGGGTGTGGGGGTGGCGGGTGTGGGGGTGCTCCGTCTGCGTCGTCCCTTCCTCCTCCTCCTTCTTCGACTCCCACTGCTGCAGCTCCCACTGAGGGGGGTGGAGGTGTGGGAGCCGAGGGGAGTGGCGCTAGGGGGGTGATGGGGAAGTGGAGCTAGGGGTGCAGCAGGGTGTGTGTGTAAAGGGGGTGGGACTGTTTGGGGAGGCTGAGAGGAGGCTGCCGTCGTGTCGTCCGCTGCGCCTGTAGTCCGGGGCACTTGCCGCTAGTAGCTTAGAGAGCCTGCTGTGCCTGTCGCCCGTGGGTCCGCTGCTCCTGCCGCTCCTCGTAGCCGCCGAGCCAGTTACTCCAGTAGTCCAGGGCGCTGTCCCGGTAGCCACTGTGTGCGCGCTCCTGTTGCTCGTGTGTCTGCAGCTTCAGCCGTCGTCTCCCATCTTCTCTCCCCCCACAATTCCTCCTCCTCACTTGCCCTCTGTGGTTGCCTCTAGCTTTGCTTGTATTTCTGAACTTGCTCTGAAACTGCCTGTTGTGCTGATTATACCTCACTTTGACTTTGGGGGTGTATCAAAATATGTTATTTGTCTAGCCTGCAATGGGGTACTCAATAGTGAGTACAGCCCTTCAGGGTTTCCTATTTGTACCATTCTGCTTGCTAGTGCAACCCCTCCTTATTTTTCTTTCTTTTTGTTCACATCCTTGCTAGCCCTAGGACATAACCTCCTATTCTCAGTGTGGCCTAGGCTACTAAGCCTATGCCCTACTCCTTCTTTCTGACACGTTGCGCGCGTCTTCGGCATCCACTTTGTTCCTCCCCCCTCCGCCGTCATTAACACTAGTCCCTCGGCTATCTGCCTCTCCGGCCTGTCCAGCTGTAACTGTTCCGCCAACCGTTTCCCTATCAGCACTGGATGCGCGCCCGTCTCGATGATGGCGTGTTTCACCGGCAGTCCCCACACTGTGATATACCCCTTCTCTGCCACTAGCACTGATGCCGCACAGCTCAGCCTCTCTAGTGGGTGACGCCGAGGTGGTATCCCCTCTCTAGCCTCCCCTGCTTGTCGCCTGGGTCCTTGCTCCTGTGGTCCTTCGGTCCTTGGTCGCAAGTACCTCTCCCTCGGCCTCAGGCCCAGCTCGTCTCTTTCTCTGGCAGGCCTCGCCATTATGCAGAATTCTTCCTCGCTCCCCTCTTCCTCCTCCTCTTCCCTGGCCGCCATGGCCGGCCTTCTCTCCTTGCCCTTCTCACGTTCCTCCAGTTGGGCTCGCAACTTTTCAATCTCAGCCCGTATTTCTGCCATTTCCCCCTTCTCCCTCGGCTCTCCTCGTCGCGAGTAGCAGTCCCGCTCTCTGTGACCCTTCCTTCTACATTTCTTGCACGTAGGCGCCTCCGGACAGTCCCTCCTCAGATGATCCTCCTTGCCGCAGATGGAGCACGCAGGTGGGTTGTGGCAGTCTCGCCGCAGGTGCCCGCCCTTGCCGTAGTTATGACACTTCCTCGTGTCCGCCGGTCCCCTTGGCGGATGTTCAAACTCCACTGGGCTTGCGCTCCATACCGGCCTCCGCCTTTCCGCTGGCCTTTTACTCGTCCGTTCCACCTCAAACAGCCGCCGGCTAGTCTCCACCCTTTTTTCCGTCTCATACGCAATCCTCAGTGTTGCCGTTGCCCCCATCTCGAAGATCTTCACTTGTATGTCCCGCTGCAGCTCATAGTTCAGACCGTTGAGAAATTTGCTGACGAGTCGTCCTTGATCCACGCAGTTCATGTCCTCCCCGAGCTCCACTAACCGCCCATAGTACGCCAAGAGGGATTATCCCGTCCTCTGTTTGAAGTCTCGAAACTCGACGACCCGCTCTGGAGTCTGCAGTGGGAACTCATCGCGCAGCATCTCTAAAAACCGCTTCGTGGGATCTCTTTCCCCCGGCCTTCCTTGCTCTGCCCAATCCAGGAGCTCCGGGCAGCAGATCCGGTAATACGTCTCTGCCTCTCGCGTCAGCGTGTTGGCCAATCCTCTGAAGAACTCGTCCGCCGCCAACCGATCTCGCTCCCATCGCGCTCGTAGATTCTCCAACTACATCAGCTAATTCTTCAATGACGGTCCGCGTCGGCTTTCTCCAGAGAATCGTTCTGGCACTTCCACGTTCGGTAGCATCATGTAACGCCATCGAGCTCACGCCGCTTCTTCTTCAAAGCCCTGCAACGACGCGCTACGTTGATACGGCCGATCACTGCCTCCCCTTCCTCTCGTCGTCGCGGCGCCTTCTAAGGAAATGGGCTTCTCCACCCCGGCGCTGTCTCCTTCCTTCTCCGTCCTGCGCGGCAATCCGCGTTCGACACCGGAGCCCGTGGCTCCTTCCGTTCTCCCCGTCACATCTCCTTCTGCGCCGTGCGCGCCTGCCTCTCCGCCGGTTCCGAGCTCGTTCTTCTCGTCTTCTCCCATCATTCTCATCTCTGCTATCAAATTCTTCGCCGCGAAATCTAGACCTGACCTCGTGGGCATGCCCCACTGTCCAATGATTGCTTGTATGTGATGAGCTTTGTGCTCCCTCACACACCTCCGCCTCCTAATTGCTATCCTAACGCTTCATGCTCGTTATGTCTCCCTAGGTTCCATGCTTGCTCTGTTTGCCGCAACTTACTAGTAAAAAGAGAAACATACAAGCAATGAGAAATGCTACCAAGGCTCCACCTATTCTACCAGCGCATGTTCCACCTCCACGCCTCTGCTCTGCCATCCCTGTATACGCCATAGAGGCTATGAACCACTACGAGCAGACTTGCAGCCATGCTGCTTCTTACCCTACTCTCCCGCCGCTTGCAACTGTTCCTCCAGCTACGATCATCCAGATCCAGCTAGCTCCTCGGAGCAATCCTGCACACACACGAAAGCAAACAAGCATGCACTCGTACACCCATCCATAGCTGGCGATGTGTTTGCCTTCCTTCCTTCCCCTGCCTTGTTCTGCTGCCGATCCTTGCTGCCATCCCCTTGCTTAGGTAAGTCCCGCCCCATTCCCTCCCTTACAGCCCTCCGACTCTTCGGCTCAGCAACCCACCCCTCCCTTCACCACATGAAGTTCCATCTGACCCCTCGCCTCCCATCCGCGTCCTTGCTAACCTGCTATATACAATTTATACAGTATTTACACCTCCCTTCTTCTCCCCTTACCCTTCACATACATACAAATGTGACACCCATCACCTATACAGAAGTTACTCCAAGGCTACACCGACATCTTCCCCGAAGATCTTCGCGCCGAACTTCAACCCGAGCATGCTATTGACCATAGCATCCGCCTCATTCCAAGTTCTACACCGCCCGTGCGCCCAACCTATCGCATGAGCACCACTGAACTTTTGGAACTACGACGACAACTTGACGACCTTCTTGAGAAGGGTTTCATCCGCCCCAGCACCTCACCATACGCTGCCCCCGTGCTTTTCACTCGCAAGAAGGAAGGTGATCTACGCCTTTCCATCGACTACCGCGCCCTCAACGCCATCACGATCAAGAACAAGTACCCGCTACCCCGTGTCGAGGAGTTGTTTGACATGCTTCGAGACGCGACGGTTTTCAGCAAGCTCGACCTTCGCTCCGGTTACCATCAGATCCGCCTCGCCAAAGAAGACATCAACAAGACAGCGTTTCGCACTCGCTACGGCCACTTCGAGTTCTGCATAGTTCCGTTCGGCCTCACCAACGCACCAGCCACGTTCATGGGACTCATGAACGTCATTTTTTGGCCCTTCCTCGACTGCTTTGTCATCGTGTTCCTCGATGACATCCTCATTTTCAGCAAGTCACTCGAGGAACACGCTCAGCACCTACGCATCGTCCCCGACACGCCTCGCTAACACCGCCTCTACGCCAAGCTCTCCAAGTGCACCTTCGCCCGTTCAAGCATCGGCTTTCTGGACCATGTCATCAGCTCCGAAGGCATTGCTATGGACCCCGCAAAGGTCCAGTGCCTTGTTGATTGGCCAGCACCACGCACGGTAGCGGAGTTGCAAAGTTTCATCCGCCTCGCCAAGTATTACCGGAAAATCATTTTCAACTTCTCTCACATTTGCGCCCCTTTGACCAATCTCTTCCGTCAAGGAGCTGCCTTTCAATGGGGACTACTGCAGCAGACCACTTTTAACTCAATCAAATCAGCACTCACCTCTGCACCGGTCCTCACCGTCGCTGACCCATCGCGCCCATACTTTATATGGACCGATGCTTCCGATGTCGCTATTGGTGCTATTCTTTGCCACGACCACGGCCATGGGATGCAGCCACTCGCATTTGAGTCACGCAAGCTTCAACCAGCAGAGCGCAACTATGCAACACACGACTGGGAGCTCCTTGCCATTGTCCATGCAATCAAGACATGGCGCTGCTACGTGGAGCTGCAGCCCGTCACCCTCTACACCGACCATCGCCCTCTTCAACACCTGAAAACACAGCCTGTGCTCAGCCGCCGCCAAGCCCGTTGGGCTGAGTGTTTGGAGCAGTTCGTCCCCTCACTTCAGATCATCTACCGCCCCGGAAAGCTCAACCCAGCCAACATCTTGTCCCGACCACCACCACCAGCCCCACCACCCACCGACCAGCCCCACCCAACCACCAACCAGTCCCACCACTCCCAAACCAGCCCCACCTCATCACCTCCACCTCACACTCCGAACCCACCCTTGCAACTCCATGGAATCAGCAGCATCACCTGGGATGATACCTTCATCACAAAATTTCAGCGCGCCTACAAACGTGGCCTGTTTTTTTCTCAAGCAAGCACCCGAGGACCCGGTCTACTCATTTGAAGACCCATTTTGGTACAACACCGTCACTAAGACCATTTGTGGCCCTGCGGATCGCTCCTTACGGCAGCTGCTACTCTCCGAATACCACAACACCGTTACCGGCAGCCACTTTGGTGTTGAGAAGACCTACGCACGCCTCTCCAACGACTACCATTGGCCACGCATGCATGCTGATGTGCGTGACTTCATATGCACATGCCAAACCTGCCAACAACTCAATGCACGCACTTCCAACTGCTACGGACTCTTTCAACCTATCCCTCCACCTACCAAAGTGTGGGATGAAGTCACCATGGACTTCATCATGGACCTGCCCCGAACACCCCACAGCTACAACGCCATCCTATTTGTCGTCGACCGGCTCTCCAAAATGACTCACTTCATCCCTACCCACACAACCGTCACCGCATCTGAAACTGCCCGACTCTTCTTCGATCACATAGTCCGCCTACATGGTGTCCCATCCGCCATCATTTCGGACCGTGACCCCTGCTTCTTGAGTAACTTTTGGCAGAGCCTCTTCAAGCTTCACGGAACCCGGCTGAAGTTTTCTACCGCATATCACCCTGAAACGGACGGACAAACTGAACGAATGAACCACACGCTTGAAGACGCACTCCGTGCACAAGTTACTGCTTGCCAAACTGATTGGGATCTTCACCTCACCGCCATCGAACTCGCATACAACAGCACACCCCACCTTTCCACCGGCCAGCCACCCTTCTACCTCGCAACCGGACAGCACCCACGCCTCCCATCGACCCCACCCTCCCACCTCTCCCACGCACCAGCAGCCTTTGAGTTCCTCACCTCACTCGAATCAGCCATTGATGCAGCTTACACCTCCATCCTCAAAGCACAAGCCAAACAGACCCACTATGCCAACTCCCACCGCAAAGATATCCGCTTCAAGGTTGGTGATCAAGTGCTTCTATCCACTGACCACCTACCTCTCCTACGCAAAGGCACAACCAGAAAACTCGCCCCTCGCTTCTCAATCACCCGAGTCCTCTCACCAGTCAACTACTGGCTCCAACTGCCCAACTATATGAAGATTCACCCCGTCTTCCATGTCCAGCGCCTTCGTCCTTTCCGTGCACCCTCACCTGACCGCCCAGCCAACTGCCAACTGCCACCGATGTTCGAAGGCAGCCCTGGCCTTTTTGAGGTTGCATCTATCACTGCTCACCGCGACACACCTCATGGTCGTGAGTTTCTCGTTCACTGGAAGGATCAGCCCGCAAGTGACGACTCATGGGAACCCGAGAGCCACCTTGACCGTGCTGCAACTGCTGTGAATCGATACTTGACCAGCGGCGGTTTGGCGCCGTGGACGTCGCCTCTTTGGGGGGGAAGTAATGCAACAGTGCGGCAGCCTACTGTTACTGTTGGGCAGCCACACAGTGCTAACCCACCGGCTAGTGGGAGGCTGCAAACTCCCAAACCACGCAAGGTTGGGATTGGTCAGGCCCCCCCTCCCAGCATTTGGGCGCCCACCTGAAGAGACGCAGCCCAAACCACACCCTCGCCCGAAAATTACGAAACGCAGATATGTCAAGCTCCGACCCCTCGCCAACTTCGCCAACGGTGCCGACGAAATTACAGCCCCATAACCAAGCCCGGCGTCCAATCCCGCATCGCAATCAATCTCTGAATTTCACGGCAAGGTTCATTTCAAGGGGTAGAGTTACCAATAAGAAATTCAGAGTGTTGCTACTTGGTAGTGCGACTCGATTTGTGAATGCATTCTATAAAATTGTGTGTGGAATTTGTTGAAGTCATAGTGCAAATTCCTGAGAACTCCAGAGAGCACTTTATACTCATTTTTCCTAGCCTACTAGGCTGCTACTTTCCTACCAGCAATGTTTCACATATGACTGACCATGATGGGATGGTTTGATGCTTATCCAAAATGATGTGCACAATGGAAAACGTTTCGCTCGGTTCAGGCAATGGAAAGGTGTTGCATGAATCGGAAAGCGTGGTTGGGAAAGCATTGTTTGATGGGAATATCTCAACCCATTGGTCTCACAACCTTTACTTACTCGGCGATCACTAGTCTTGTTAGACTTCACCGAAATAGCACTCTTACTGGCCTTTCCGGTTCCAGTTGAAACCAACGGATCTGATTACAAGTCAGTGGGTGGATTCGACTGATAATTAGCGAGTTTGATCAGAGTATTGCAGCATCCGACATGGATTTCGAGATCAACTTCAGAATCTCAGCTTGTCTGAGAAACCGTGGATGTAACAATCGCCTCAATAGAATTGACGAGTTTGCATGATACGTCGCGGATAAAGACCCGCCTTTCGGTAACAACAGTTTTGGAATCAAGCACACTGCAGCTGATGCTGTCGTCTCTCTTACTGTTGCTCCTGACGAGCTTCTATCATTGGTTTTTTGCTGACTCATTGAGTCCCATCTGCCCAACTGCTGCTGACCACACGAGACACGTCAGCGTTGAAGAGGTCGAGACAGGTTGAAATCTGTGGAGCAAGAATTCGATATTGGGTTCACGGCTGTGGGTGTTGGGTCGCAAGTGCGCCTTTCTGCTGACTTGACCGTCGAGCAAACCAAGCTTAGCGCGGGTAAAACGATCACCGTGGATTCCCTGGAAAAGGTATCTCGAAATCGAAGGAACAAGGGTGCGAAGAAGGTCCAGCCATTTCAAAACGCTCCTGCTCTTGAATCTGCTCCTCCATCTGCAACTGTAGTTTCTCACCTTTTCATTCTTTCCCTCCTTCTCATCCTGCTGCTGCGCCTGCCGTTGTGTCTGCTACTCACACTACCATATTGTGTTAACAGGAATGGATGGTTGGCCCCACCGTCGCTTGGGCAAATCCGACGACTTGGTCGGATGTACGGGAGTAGCAGCCGACCGTTCACAATGGGAGAGCTGCTCAATAGGCATCGTCGAGCTGCAGGGGACCGCTGTGGTGCTGCTGTCGACAAGGGAGCTCGACAGCTGCAACTGACTAGTCTGGGCGACGGGTGGGCCGTCGGCCAGGAGGGGCAGTTCGACCGAGAGGTCTCCGTCCACCTGTATCTTGACCAGGGGGTCTCCGCCAACCTGCAGCTCGATCGAGAGCAGTCCGTTGATCTGCAGCTCGACCGGGAGTAGTGTGTCGATCTGCAGCTCGACTGGGATGGTTGACGGAGCAGTTCGTCCACCTGACAAGTGAGAAGCGGTCCACGAGGGGAGCTCGGCAACAACCGCTGACATTTCTGGTCGACGGAAGGGGTCTGTCGACCTGGGGGTAGCTCGACGGAGTGGTGGTCGACCAGAAGCAGTGGTAGTCGACTGGAAGCACCTGGTGGTCGACCGGGTCGACCAGGTAACCGACTCGACCAAATCTGCAGAGGCACGCGAGCGTCGTCAAGGTCTCAATGGCGCAGGCGACTTCGGGCTGGTATCGCAAAGTCGACGTGGCTCATCAGGCGCAGACAACAGCCGACAGATGCCCAACAAGGCAAGTCGGGCCAATCGTCTGCGCGCACCTGCGAGCGTGCACACTGCTGTGTTCTACGGGGCAACGCTGGTCAGCCGCCTTGCTGCAGCGTTGGCACGCCGTCGACTTGCTCTGTTGGCAGGTCGCCCTTCTGCAGTGCTGGCGCGGCTCCTCTACGCAACGCTAGCAGGCGGTCGACCAGACTAGCTGCAGGATTGCTAGGTGCCTAATGTAGTCATTGTTGCCATTGCTTATTCGATCATTCTATAAGTCCAACTTTGCTAGTGGAAACTCTTGCCGATTTCTCTTGCGATTGTGCAAGCACCAAGGAACTAGGCAAAGCTACGATCACCTCTAGTAGTTCGTGCCAACCCCCGTAGTCTAGCTCACTACCGTTGTAGAGTGACTCTCCGCATATTGGACCCTATCGAGCCCAGCAGCATGGAAGGCTAGGGGCGTCAGCCGAAAAAAGCAGTCCCAACAAGGAGTGGAGCTGAAGAGCAGAGCTGAAGAGCAGGAGCCGAAGAGCAGAGCTGAAGTGTTCTGACGCTGGCAATAGCAGGGGAAAGGAAGAGGAAGAGACTGGTGATGTGGCCAATGCACACTTGTTACAGCTTCAGAAGTGGGAAGAGCGGGGGAAGATTATGGATTCATGGCTGGCGGCACTTCAGAAGGAGCAAATTTGTCTAGATCAGTGCGCTAGGGCAAGCGGAGGGGTAGCAGAGGAAGCGGAAGAGGAAGGGGAAGAGGAAGAGGAAGAGGAGGAGGATTATGCTTTGAGAGTAGCACACTTGTCACGGTCCCTTCATGTGTTGGAAGAGGAGGGGAGGGGAAGAGTATGGATGCCTGGCTGCAGACTCTTGAGAAGGAGCAACATGGACTAGGTCAGTGTACTAGAGCAAATGGAGGATCAGCAGCGCAAGAGGAAGAGGAAGCGGAAGAGGAAAAGGAAGAGGAAGAAGTGGAAGAGGGAGAGGTGTCACCTTAGGCTATAGTGGGGTAGATTTTGTGGGGTATGACCCCTTAGGGTATATCACCTTGTACCCACCTACTCGATAGTTCACTTCTTCCCTAAGATTCTAAGATGGTATTGAGCCTAGAGGTCTTTAGGACCTAAGATAAGGGCCCACCCGTTACCAAGTTACCTCACCTGCCTACCTATAGTGTCTACTGCCCGCGCGCGGCCCCTTTTTTTTCCCGCGCGCGTCGTTTAAGCATCCTGCGCGCAGCTCGTCTAGGCCCGTTTCGGCTCAATTTAGACCCCACGCGCCAGGTCAGCTGCCCGTGCGGCCTGTCGCCGGCCCGCGCGTCGCGTAGGCCTCCCGCACGCAGCCGCTTAGGCCCCGCCCGCGCAGCCCGCCGCCGCGTGCAGCCCGCAGCCATGCGCAGCCCGTTGCCAAGTGCAGCCAGCAGCCACACGCAGCCCGTAGCCATGCGCAGCCCGCAGCCACGCGCAGCCAGCAGCCACGCGCAGCCAGCAGCCGCACGCAGCCCGCAGCCGCGCGTGCCCTGCCCGTGTGACGCCCATGATCCGCGCGCCTAGTTGTCTTAGCCTGCCTAGAGCGCCTGCCTTGAGTGCCTGCCTTGAGTGCCGGCCTTGAGCACCTGCCTTGAGCGCCTGCCTTGAGCGCCTGCCTTGAGCGCCTGCCTTGAGAGCCTGCCTTGAGCGCTTGCCTACCTTGAGCGCCTGCCTGCCACAAGCACATGCCTGCCTTGAATGCCTGCATGTCTTGAGCACCTGCCTGCCTTGGGCGCCTGCCTGCCTTAAGCACCTGCCTGCCTTGAGCGCCTGCACTAGTCCTATGGCGACGCTTAATGTGCTTGTGTTCGATCCTGACAGCCGTCCGGTAGAGTTCGCCACCTGGCTTGACGACCTGCAACTGTTCCTCTTGACTGATGCCAAGGACGGTGTTTCCCTGTTCGATTACGTGTCTGGCACTCCCGTTGCTCCTGCTGACACTGCGCCTGATCTAGACCGCTCCTAGTGGCAGATCCGCGATGCTGCTGCGCGCCTTGTTATTCGCAACCATCTTCCGATCACAGAGCGCGCACATTTTAGCCATCACAAGACCGCCAAGGCACTGTACGACGCTGTAGTTGCTCGCTACTCTTCCCCGGCCACTGCAGCCCTCGGTAGACTTATGCAACCCGTCCTGTTCCCCGACATAGCCTCGTTTACCACCGCTGAGGACCTCATCTCTCACCTACGCACAAGTGACACTCGTCTTCGTGCCGCCCTTCCAGCCGAGTTCCTCGCATATAACCACCCCCCGATGTACTTTACCATCTACTTCCTCATCACCCGCCTCCCTGGCACTCTTCAGTTAGTCAGGGACCACTTCCTCGCCCTTGACCCCCATTCTGTCACTGTCGACGGCCTCGAGACGCACCTCCTAGCAGCCGAGAAGAACATTCTAGCTGTAGGCGCTGCTCGTGGTACTCCCCGCACTCCCCTCTTTGAGGGGTGCTCCCCCTCCCCTCTCACCCCCTCCTACGCCTCCGCAGCTGCCGGTGTCGACCTCCTTGGTGCTAAGAAGGTCGCAGGTGCTACCGCTCCTAGTGGGAAGTGCAGCGGCTCTAGGGGCGGCAAGGGTGGCAGGGGTTGCGGACGTGGAGCTGGAGGGGGCGGTAGTGGAGGCGAGGGGGGGCGGTTGGGGTGGTGGGGGTGGTCGTGGGGGTGGAGGCAGTGGTGGGGGCGGTGGTGGTGCAGGGAGCAGTGGCGGTGGTGGCGGCGGTGGTGGCGGAAGGGGGAGTGGTGGTGGCGGCGGTGGTGGGGGCTTGGTGGAGCCTGGTAGTGGCCAGGGACAGCAGCAGCAGCCGCAGCAGCGTCAGCGCCAGACCCTCACTTCCCAGCGGCTTCTTGACTGGTATGCCAGGCGTGGGGCATCTGGGGGTCCTGGTCGCTGCCCCTATATCATTCGCACAGGTCCATGAGCTGGTCGCCAGTGCACAGGCTTTCACACTAAGTACCGCTGTTTCGCTCGGCTTAGCGACGCCTGGCGCGTCAAGTTTCCTGATGCTACTGAGTTCCCCAACTAGGCAGACCTGCTTAGGCGTGATGTACCTATCTATGATATTGACTATGATGCTATTCTTGCTCCCATGTATGCATTGATTGTTAGTGCTAAGGGTGACTGCTACTTGTGTTTGCGGCTTGACCCCAGTATATCCCCAGGTATGCAGTCCTAGGTGCTTGTGAGTCTACTCTCCCTGGTACTGAGTCTGCACAGTCCTTGCACACCTTCACACTTGACTCTGGTGCTTCCCGCTGTTTCTTTCGCGACAGCACCACAGTCACTCCCCTCCCTGCACCTGTCCCTGTCTCACTGGCTAACCCCTCTGGGGGTCCAGTTCTTGCACGGTCTTCCACTGTGCTTCCGTGTCCGACGGTCCCGTCTGGTAAGTTGTCTCGTCTCCACCTCCCCTCGTTCTCTACGAACTTGGTGAGCAACACCGTCCTTCAGGATCATTGGGTTGACACCTTTACTCCTGGAGGACAGCGTGTGGCGATCTGCACGTGCTCCCGGACCGGCCGTCACCTGGCCACGTTCACGCGTGCGTTTGGGTCCAGTCTGTACACCCTCACCACTACGTCACGTTACATCCCTTTGTCTCCCCAGCTGTACGCGTCGGCTCAGGTAGCTACCCAGTTGAGTGTCGCCGCTTGTCGCACGCCACCCTCCTGTGGCATCACTGCCTTGGTCACCCCTCCCTGCCTCGCCTTCGTAGCATGCACTCTCGTTTACTGGTCTTTGGCCTTCCCAGATCCCTGCCTGCCCTCCCTCCCTCACCTGCGCCGCCCTGCATTCCCTGCATCAAGGGGCGGCAGCACTCCGCCCCTCACTCCTCCTCATTCCCTCCCACAGAGGCTCCCCTGCAGACTCTCCACCTGGACGTTTGGGGCCCAGCCCGCGTCCAGGGGCAGGGCCGCGAGCGGTACTTCCTGCTGGTAGTCAACGACTACACACGTTACACCACGGTCTTCCCCTTGCATCGCAAGGGGGACGTCCCTGCTGTTTTGATGCCCTGGATCCGCGTTGTTCGTCTCCAGCTCCGCGAGCGATTCCACTCGGACTTTCTTGTCTTGCGTCTGCACTCTGAAAGAGGTGGTGAGTTCTCCTCAGACCTCTTGGCTGCCTTCTACGCGGAGCACGGCATCCGCCAAACGTTCATGCTTCCGGCCTCTCCGCAGCAGAATGGGGTTGCTGAGTGTCGCATTGGTTTAGTCATGGAGGTCGCTCATACCTCCATGATCCATGCGGCTGCCTCCCATTTTCTGTGGCCGTTTGCCGTCCGCTACGCTGCGCATCAGCTCAACCTTTGGCCTCGTGTCTCCTTGCTAGAGACCTTGCCCACACTGCCGTGGACAGGGAAGGTTGGCGGTGCATCGCGTTTCAGGGTCTGGGGTGCTCGTGCCTTTGTCCGCGATACCACCGCGGACAAGCTCTCAGCTCGTGCCATTCCCTATGTCTTCCTTGGCTTTGTCGTTGACGCGCCTGGCTAGCAGTTTTACGACCTCGCCTCGCGCCGTGTCTTTCCGTCTCAGGCGTCACTTTTGACAAGCCCGTCCCCTTTTACCATCTCTTCCCTTACCGCACTGCCCCTTCCCCCCCCCCCCCCCCCCCCCCGCCGCTCTTTCTCGCTCCAGGTCCTCCTCAGGTAGACCCCCTCCCAGCGCCAGGTCCTGCTCCTTCAGGAGTTTCTCAGGTAGACCCTTCCGTGCCTGCGCCTGTTGAGGTCACTGGTGACTCAGGTCCTACTTGGGGTGGTCCTGCTCGGGGTCCTGTCTGTGGGGGTGCTAAGCTAGGGGGTGCGGAGCCTCAGCGTGAGGAGCCTGGGGGTGCTCAGCCTGGGGGTGCGGCACTTGTGCGTGAGGAGCCTGGGGGTGCTGAGCGTGAGGGTACGGAGCCTGGGGGTGCTGAGCCTGAGCGTGAGGAGCCTGGAGGTGCTGGGCGTGAGGGTGAGGAGGCTGAAGGTACTACGCCTGGGGGTACTGCGACTTGGGGTGCTGGGCCTGAGCGTGAGGAGCGTGGGGGTTCGGAGTTTGGACGTGCTGATTCTGGAGGTGCGTTGCCTGCGGGTCCTGAGTTTGCTGCTGTGCGGTCTCCTTGGAGTAGCCGCCTTCGTCCGCGTGTGCCTCTCACCTCACAGCAGCTGCACGCCTGGTACGGTCGCCGTCAGGGTCGCACGTCTAGAGCTGGGGGCTCTACTGCTGGGGGTTTTGGAGCCACTGGTCCCGGCGGTGCTCGTACTGGAGGTACTAGTGCTGCTGGAGCCGCTGGGGGTGCTGCTTGTGGTGCTGGTAGAGCTAGAGCTGGCCTTGGGGGTGCTGGTGCTATCCCTGCTGGTTCTGGGGGTGCTGAGCGGCCGCGGCCGTACTTCGTTCTACTCCTTGAGCAGGTTCTTGGTCTCCCGCCTTCTACTTGCCCTGCTCCGTCCCTAGATTGTCCGCCACCTGTCCTGTCGCAGTCACAACTACAGCCCGCCTCCCCACTGCCTGCTCCTTCTCCTTACACTGGTCCGACTGGAGGTCTTACTGAGCATCCTGAGCCTGCGTCTCGTCCTGCGTCGCCTGTTCGTGCTGCTCGCACTAGTAGTCGTGGTTCGCGTCCTCCTCCTGTCCCTGGCATGCACCGGATGACTTTGCGTCCTTCCACTGCTCCACAGCGTGTCCCTCTGCCGTCTCCTCCTCGGTCCTCTCTTCCTGCCTTTGCTCACCCGGAGTCTGACTCCCTTCGTGCCGCTAGTCCTACTGTCACGCGTCTCCTTGCCACTGTTGTCACTGACCCTTCCTTTGAGTCTGCTGCTGCGTCTGCTCTTGTTGCTGAGCATGTCAACTTTGCTGCTCGCTGTCGTCTAGACTACAGTGCTAGTCTTGTTGCTGATTCTGAGTCTGTCTGTCCTCCGTCCGTCACATGTGAGTGTGCTCTTGGCACAGACGTCCTTGAGAACAGGTAGGAGGAGTTCCAGTGTCTGGCTGCTGCTTCACCCCATCTCGTGTCCATGCTGCTTGCCCCTGAGGGAGACCCGAATGCACCAGACATCCTGACTCCGCGTGCAGAGGTGGTTGAGGGTCCCTACTCTCAGTGGCAGGCAGCCATGGACGCAGAGATGGCTTCCTAGACGTCCATAGGCACCTATGTCGACAAGGTTCCCCCACCTGGGGCGAACATTGTGGATGGCATGTAGATCTTCAGGGTGAAGCGGCCGCCGGGCTCTCCGCCTGTCTTCAAGGCGCGTTACGTGGCTCGTGGCTTCAGTGAGTGACAGGGAGTTGACTACTTTCAGACCTTCTATCCCACCCCGAAGATGACCACTCTTCTCCTTGGGTTTTCTCCTTCTACTGCTGACCCGTCGCTGTTTCTACGCACCGACACTTCGTTGCCGCCGCTCTACATCCTCGTATACGTCAACAACTTGGTCTTTGCCACTGCTAATACTGAGGCACTGACTCTAGTGAAGTCGGAGCTGCAGAAGAGACACACATGCACAGACCTGGGTGAGCTGCGCAGCTATCTTGGCTTGCAGATCACTCGGGACAAAGCATGCCGCACCATCACCCTGACTCTGTCACACATGGTGCAGCAGGTCCTTCAGCGCTTAGACTTCCAGTACTCCTTGCCACAGTCTACTCCTCTGCCTACCAGTCACTAGCTCTCAGCTCTGCCTTCGGATGAGTCCGTAGAGCCGAGTGGCCCGTATCCAGAGCTTGTGGGCTGCCTCATGTACCTGATGACCTACACTCGTCTTGACCTTGTTTACCCTCTTAGCATCCTGGCACGCTACGTTGCGCCCGGGAGACACTGTCCAGAGCACTAGAAGGCAGCTAAGAGGGTGATGCGCTACTTGTGCAGTACGTCGGGCATGGGGCTTGTGCTTGGAGGACGGGGTCCAGTTGTTCTCTTTGTTCACGCAAACGCCTCTTGGGTTGATGACTTGGCTACGCAGTGGTTGTTGTAGGGTTACACCTGTAGCCTTGGCTCCGGTTCTGTGTCTTGGCGGTCTACTTGCTCGTCTTTTGTTCTCAGCTTCAGTTGTGAGGCTGAGATCTACGCCACAGCCATGGCTGCACATGAGTTGCGTTGGCTCACCTACTTGTTGACCGACCTAGGCGAGGCGCCTCGTTCTCCTCCAGTTTTGTACGTAGACAACAAGGCAGCCATTGCCTTGTGTCAGGACCACAGACTGGAGCACAGAACAAAGCACATCGCTCTGCGTTATTTCCTGGCTTGAGACTTGCAGCAGCGGGGTCATCTTTGTCTTGCTCACGTGGCCACCCGGGCCAACACTGCTGATATATTCACCAAGGCTCTTCCGTTTGTGCTTTGTTGGGGCTTGTGCCTACGTTTCCTCACTTGCTGTAGGCTCTGCCTGTACTGTGATCTATATATATATTCCTGCTTGTTTGCTCCTTGTATGTAAAGATCACTGTGCTGTTGTTGTTGCATATATATCTTTGCATGTGAACTGGCCTTTTGGCCTTTTGCTTGTGCTCTGTGTATGGTGACGTTGTGATCCACCCTGAACTTGCTTTGCTCTTCTTGACTGGTCTTGTGACCTCTTGCTCTCCCCCACGTTGCCTATGGGGGTGTGTCAAAGATATGCCTATATTATATATTTGTTGGTAGGCTATAGTAGGGTAGATTTTGTGGGGTATAACCCCTTAGGGTTTGTCACCTTGTACCCACCTACTCGATAGTTCACTTCTTCCCTAAAATTCTAAGAAGAGGAGGAGGAAGAGGAGGAGGAAGAGAAAAAGGAAGAGGAAGTAGACTATTCTGTGAGAGAAGCACGCTTGTCAAAGTCTTTTCTGGAGTTGGAAGAGCAGGTACAGAATAATACGATGATGCGGCGGGCCACCTGCTTTGGAGTCCGGATCCACCAGGGTGAAGCGGGTCAGCCCGATGTGGCAAACGGAGCGGAAGCAAAGAAAGGAAGAGCCGAGGAAAGCCCAAAGCCGCGTCAACTGCTGTCTTGGGCGGATATGGTTCACTACTTGGATGTGACAGGTGGGTGGGATTCCGATCTATGCAAGAGCTGCTTCGACTGTGCAGTGAGCCAGAGAGCACAACGAGCACTTTGTCATAAAGGGGGGCAGGGGTTCAAAGCCGGGGCTGGGACCAATGAGGTAGACTGGGATGCTTGGCAATTGTGCGCGGGGGTGGGGCACAACGGGCCACTATATACGTTAGATTGAAACAAAGCATTTCCCATGGTGAACAGTTATGCCATGCTTCTTGATAGCCTCCAGGTGACAAAAGAACTAATAGAAAAAGGCCACGTATACTCATGCTACGAAACACCAGAGGAGCTGGAAATGAAAAGAAGGGCGTGAAAAGGCTATAGGAGGGCCGCGGCAAGCGTCGCTAGAGGGGATGCAACGTGAGAGGCACTACGACGTTGCGAAGGGGCGCAATAGTGGGGGCCGTGAGGACACTACGATTAGGAAGGGGGGTGTTGAGTTAATAATCTTATAACTGCATGTAGATATCTAGCGTAATATCAGCTTCGTATTGTCTCTTGGTGGTGTACCCCCCCCTTTGCCACCATCCAAACCTACATCTTGTACCTTTCCTTGTCAGTGAAACCTTTTCTCTTCTCTCACAATCCTATCGCTAATCTCGTTCCTACTCGTGATGCCTCCTAATTCTGACAGGAGGGTGGGTGGGTTGGAAGTGGCGGTCCTAACCTAGCGTAGTACCATGCTAACGAGTGAAAGAAAGACTACAAGAGGACCCACACCCTCTACAGTAAAGACTATAAGAAGACTATAAGAGTACAAGTAACGACCCACACCCTCTACAGTACAACCCAATCTAGCCTAACAACGCACACCTACAAATGTATAGGTGTATGTTGACAACATGTGCGTATGATGCTACGTGAAATTGAAAAAGAAAAAGCTGCGCGATATATCTAGCACATCGCAAAGGCGATGGACAATTTCTCTCTGGTATGATCGGCTCGCTTGCCTTTGCATCTCGTTCATCTGTTTGTCTCATGCAATGGTGATCGAGCATGGCAATTACGCGACCAATCGCCCTTTCCTGAGTGAAGGTTTTCCATCTTGATTTAGCATGCAGTTTGGGCGGTGGATCGGGCAATCAATCCCCTCATCAATCTCCTAAAGCAGTCGCTCGTCAACTCTTACCACGTGTAGGTATTATGGATACCAAATCTACCGTAAGCACCAAAATAGAAGATATTGTCGAGTTGAAGCCACTATTGTATTTTATGGGGGTATGTGTTGGAAACAAGTAAATTAACACTTCCTAAGTGTCGAAACATTGAACCATAAACGAGGCAAGCTACAGCGGAGCAATGGCGAGTCAACTGAGGAGGTTGACAGAAACAACCGGAGGTTACGCGAAGGTCAAAGGTCAGCGACCTTTAACTCGACAAATACAGCGCGAGAGCAAGGACAAACAACTGACTCGATATTGAGCAGTTGCCGGAGTCGCCACTGTATCGAACCGCAACAGCAATGGTAAAACAGTTATTGCATCCCTTCGTATTCCTTGTAATCTTATACAAGCTTGTATTACTTCTTTATAATTAATCT
The DNA here is from genome assembly GCA_948144175.1 of Closterium sp. NIES-65. Classification (NCBI taxonomy): domain Eukaryota; kingdom Viridiplantae; phylum Streptophyta; class Zygnematophyceae; order Desmidiales; family Closteriaceae; genus Closterium; species Closterium sp. NIES-65. Next base: position 171,610 of record CANXME010002026.1, read on the forward strand.
ACCTTGCTCTCACACACTAGCGCAAGGAGGTTCAACAAAGTTCCTTATTACAACGCTTCCGCAATACAACATTCTCGTCAGAGTCTCAGCCTTGAAAAGATCCTAAGGGCTTTTCTCAGCCCAACATGGTATCAGAGCTGCCAAGGCAAGATTCAACTTTGTTCAAACGTCTCCAACATCAAAAGACATGGCAACACAGAAGGAGAGAAGCTCCTCTAACCGCTCTCCCGGCACTACTCCTACTCCACCTCCAGTCTCTGGTCTACAGACAGATGGAGGCACTGCAACAAGACCAAATGCTGAGTCTACTAAAACTCCTACGAATCAGGCAACAGGCTTTGACCCAAGCATGATGGAGAAGTTCTTCTCCTTCATGTCCTTCTATGAGCAGCACCAGCAAGCAGGACCTGCTCAATCTAACAACAGCGACAACAACAACGGTGTTACTCCATTGAGTCTTGACGGCTCATCCTACGCGCGCGGAAACCAGCAGCAACCTACCTTTGCTCCGTGCGAGCCTCAACATGGCTCCATCAGCTTCATGCCGCACCAAGAGCCTCTACCTGGATAGGAGAAAACACTGGACGCATTTCAAGTTCAATCGCTGTTTGCACACGTTCTGAAGCTACAGGCATCAACACCCTTTGACGGAAAGGACTTATATACCTGGTCTTTCGAGTTTGAGCTGATGACGAAAGGCGCGCATATTCTCGGAATCTTCGACGGATTCTTGCCATACCCAGCACACGGGACGTAGTACGACAAGCAACAGTATACGTATCAGTCGGTGATTGCGTATACGATTCTCCTACGCAACATCATGCCAAACGAGCAGCAGAACATTCTGTCTTATCGTGGATACGGCAACTCTGCCGAGCTCGCATACAACCACCTGAAGAACCTTTATCAAGCAACATATAGCATTAATCAGAGTTGTCTTATGGCACAGCTGACAACAGTGGAAATGAAACTTGGCAAAAAGGGGATGGCGTATATCAGTCGTTGTCGCGGACTACGCGACAGACTCCTTTGATGCGGAGGATCGATATCCGAACTAGTGTTCGTGACAGTAGTCATCACTGGTCTCGGTCCTCATTGGTGCTCTACTCGAGCTATCCTCTGAGCTCACGGGAAGATCTTCGAAGCGGCACTCTGCGCCAAAATTCACATTGAACAGCAAGACATGGACCTACACGAAGAACGACACAAGAAAAGAGTGTCAGCACCAGAATTCGCATTTCGCACTAAACGACGCTACAACAACAACAACAATCGACAGAACAAACATCAGGCTCAACAATACGTACCGCCGTTCTGCCATCTCTGCAAGACGTCAGGACACCCTCGCACACAGTACCCTAGTCAGCAGCAATCAACGCCGCTGCAATGTCAATTTTGGCCCTCAAGTAGTCAACTTACCTCTACACAAGCGCATCCCACCATTAAAGTACAGCCCTCAACGACATCAACGACAAAACCTGCACAAGGCACAAGAAACATCATCAGCTGCATGGCAAGAATAACAGACTCCTGCATCACCGAATCGCCACCACACTACTCACCAGAAGAACTGTGATGGCTCGATGAAAGCACCTTTTCATCGATGAAAGCACCCCCCGCCGCGATTCACTGGAGCCCAACCCGACGTATGCAACCATCGCCCAGAGCGAGCTGTCCGAGAAAGACACCTGGTTCCTGGACAGTTGTTGCGAATAGCACATGTGCTCCTCGGGTCGTTTCATTCAACGAGAGCATGAACTTCAGCGCGAAGTCGTAATTACCGTCGGCAACAATCAGAACCTACGCACACGACGACAGGGCGTAGTCCGGCTTCAGTTGCGAGAAACCAACGTTATCCTGTAAATGTTGAAAATCTTAATTGCAGAAGGACTCGGCTACAACTTACACAGCGCCAATCAGTTGATGGCAAAGGGAATTAATCTTGAAGCAGACATCACCACCCAGGAGTTCAAGCTGTACAATGGGAGAGGCGGACTGTATATCAGAAAGGCCATACTAAAGAATAACGTCTTTGTCCTCGACTTTGTTCCAGATCAAGGCACCGCCGACAGCGACGGAAGTGTCAACTTTACTTCCTGGACACACCCACCGGATCTCGACCCCGACTTCAGTCCCGGCGGCTTCTGGTACTCAAACACTATACCTGAAATGGAACGAACGAGAGCATTAGCAACAATCTAGACAACACTAGCAGCAGCAGAGACAACATCGGCAGCAGCAGTAACACCATCGGCAGTAGTAGAGACAGCATCGGCAGCAGCAGTAACACCATCGGCAGTAGCAGAAACAACATCGGCAGCAGCAGAGACAACATCGGCAGTAGCAAAGACACCATAGGCTGCTCCTTCAACAGCACCAGCCTTCGTCGACAACACGCCACCGACTCCTGCGCAAAAGCTGACTCCCACTCCACGGGAAGTCCACAGAAGCGCAAACCTCACCGCAGGTTTCTATTCCAACTTCAACCTGTACAGGCGTTCACCCGGACATCGCGCTAGCGAAGACATCTGGCATGCAAGGATGGGACACCCAAGCAACACAACGTTAAACAACACGATAAGAGCATGTGTTCTTGATAAAGACTCACTGCTTCTACACGACGGCAGAGAGCTTCAATGAGTCCGCGGAACGTGTTTCACCTTCCCTGAAGCCGACTTACCACATCAGCCATTCGTCTCTCACCACAACCCGAGCGCACCAGCATATGCAGCACTGGAGAAAGTGTAGAGCGACATACTATACAATTGAGAACCCGGACAAGGAGCCTACAACTATGTCATCACATTCATCGACGCCGCCACACGATACGTCTGGCATCTCAACCTTCTGAGCCGTGACATGGCCTTCGAAGCTTTCGTCGCCTGGCTTCCAGTAGCACAACGGGAATCAAGAGTGAAGCTGAAAAGCTTCCAGTCCGACGGGGGAGGGGAATACCAGTCACAGCGGTTCAAGCAGTACCTGGCAGAGAGAGGAATCAAGCGACTCATCTCCCTTCCCTACGCCCATCAACAGCAAGGCGTGGCAGAAAGAATGAACAGGACCCTTCAGAACACCATGCGCAAGCTGCTACGTGGCATGCGGCTACCCAACCGCCAGTGGCCCGAAGCAATGGACCATGCTATTGTTGATTGTATAGGTGGTTGTGGTATTTTTCTCTAGCTCATTGTGGGCTAAGGGTTTGAGCAAAATGTGGTGGTTAGACTTGTTGCGGGCTGTAAGTGATCTCTCACCCAACAAGCACCAACAAACCTTTGCTATTCACTACAACACCTTTGGTGTTGCTAGTTTAGCACTTTGGGTTGTTGGGGATTGTTGTAGGGCAAGGGTTGGGTTGGTAGGGTTTGAACAACTCGTCACTTTTCAGATCTGACCTCTTGCTAAGGCTACTCTCTTGATCTAATCCAAGGCTACCAAGTAATTTTGCTAGGATACCCCGTCGCCCTTAAATCGCGATAGCGATCTACCTAGATCCTGGTTGAAGGCGTGCGTTATCATTCTGGAAATTAGAGATTAAGCCCTTTCCAACGCGTACCTGCTCATAGCTGAATGTTACGTGAGCTGCATGCAATGTTCCGTCGAAGTCGGCGGACTTAATCTCGTGTACGCTCTCCAGATTCGCTCGCTTTCCATCACTGGTATCAGAGCTGGGTAGACCTGCGACATTCCCTCTTTTATCATATTTTGAATTGGTGTAAGAACCTCCAGATCTAGGGTTGGTTATGACCCAGAAATCAGATGGACCTCTTAGGTCCACCGGATCGAATTTCTCGCTATGGCGGTTCCAGTTTACGCCTTGGCTAGGTATTGAAGACGTAGAGGGTGTTTTGGAGGGATCGGAGCGAAGACCTGAAGCTGATGAAGGAAAGGCATCTACTGGAATCTCTAGCCAAGTGGGACAAGGGGCTGGGGGAGCGGAGGAGTAGCAGCACCGCGAACCGGAAGGCAACGGCTTAGTGTGGAGGAGTTAAGGCACAGGAAGCATGGGACCGCAAGGACAAAAAAGCATTTGAGTACCTGTGTTGGGTTTTGGAAGGCCAACTAGAGCTCCTAAAAATGATGATAGACCTGAAAGGCAAGCAAGGAGCAGCTGCACTAGCATGGAAGAGATTTCAAGATCGACATTTGTAAAAAGGGTTGCTAAGCATACTCACCCGGAGGAAGCTGTTCTACACCATGGAACGCAACTATGGTGATGAGGAGACTATGGTGCAGTACTGTCAACGGGAGTTGTGTGTTGGCCCCGTCCTCGCTTGGGCGGAGCCGACTTCATGGTCGGGTGCGTGGGGAGCAGCCGACTTGCAGCAGTGGGCGAGCTGGTTGACGAGGAGGTCGACCAGCACGGGAGCCATTGCACGGGCGCCGACTTTAGGGAGGTCGACCTGGGAAGTCGACCTGCGGAGGGCGTCGACTTGGTGACGCCAACTTGGGAGAAGCCGACTTGGTGGTCGGCTGACAGGACTGCTGGTCCACCTGGTGGTTGGTCGACCAGACCTGGTGGTCGACCAGACCTGGTGGTCGACGGAGGAGGGGCTAACGTCGACCTCGACTCAGAACGCCGAGCAGCTGAGCGTCGAGTAGTAGGGCGTCAACTTGGTGACGCCGACTTCAGGTAGCTGACTTGGGTAGTCGGCTTACAACCGCGCTGGTCGACGTGGAGCCGGTCGACCAGGAGTGACGTCGACCTGGTGAGGTCGACTTGGGGTTGTCGTCGACTTGGGAGGTTGACGAGCACGTACAGGAGCAGCTGGTCGACGTGGTTACCCGGTCGACCAGGTTTCCTGAGTGACGAGAATCTGCGGAGGAGTGCGACGGTCGCCCAAGCGAAGTTGGCGAGTCTGACCTCGGTGGTGGTATCCCGAGGTCGACATGGCGGATCAGGTGGAGTCGTTAGCACGAGGATGACTTGGTGTGTGCGTTGTGCAGGTGACGAGGCTCAGCCCGCCAATCATCTGCGAGCACCTGCGAAGCGGGTGCGCTGCTGTTCTGCGGGAGCAAGGCTGGCACGCCGTCAACCTGCGACGTTGGCACGCCGTTGACTTTGCACTGCTGGAGCGCGGTCGACCAAGTCGTGCTGGAACGCGGTCGACCATGCTGCGCTGGCAATCGACCGACCTGAATGCTAGCTCTGATGTAGTCTTGCCATGCCAACTTCTTTGTGCTATTGTTGTCAACTTTCTCTAGTGAAACTCTTGCCAATTCTCCGTGTGAACTAGCAAGTATTATGTGCACTAGGAAAACGACTAAGGAACAGAGAACGCAGAGGACACACAAGCATCCATGCCTAGCCCGTAGTCTAGCTCCCGTTGTAGTAGTTATCTCCGCATGGTGCGGTGAGCGTGGATCAAACACGTGACTTAACTTTCAATTAGGTCGACGTAGTGGTCACTTACCTAATTTGTTCGTAGGCCGGCAGCCGTATAGTCACTAACGTACGCATAGGTGACGCTGAGGTAATGGACACCCTCGAGGGACGGCTTGAGGATGAGGGGAGACGCAATGAGGCCCAGGAGTACGGGGCGATACCCTGGGCGGTCATCGAGGCTGGACTCCGCACCATGTGGGCAACAGAGCATCCCCCTAATTGCACGGCTTCTCCTTGACCGGTCACCAACGAAGGCGGCGTCGACGTAGGCATCAGCGTCGGAGGTGGCCAAGTCGGCAGCAGTGCGGGAGGCACGTTGGGCAGCATGGTGTGATTCACACGGATGAAGTCGGTGGCGTTCAAGCGCGAGGGGTTCAGTCGTCGGCGGTTGCACTGCTGAAGCAGGGCGATGTCAGAGGATGACGAAGCGGATTGTCGCCGATGTCGGAGACCCAGGTGACGGAGGGCGGGATTGCACCGAGCTACGGCTACTTCAAGTTTACACCGGACAGGATCTTGGTCACCCCGCCGGTCGTTGGTCGACCCGACATTCTGACTTGGAAGGAAGCCATCGAGCCCCAGCTGGAGATGGGTGGGCTGATCGGCTTCGCCCGAGGGACCGTCGCAACGCCGGTTGAGCACCACCCCGACTTGCAGGCGGACTTTTGCACCGTGCAGCTGTTGATCTTCACGGTCATCTCACGGTGCTGCTCACTGGGCGTGCAGATCGCCTTGAAGTGGTGCCGAGAGTACCTCGACGCCGGCCACCGGGCGTGGCACTTCATTGAGTCGACCTACCAAGTCACCGAAGACTTGTTCATAACCCAGCTGGAGGGGCAGCTGATGCACCTGCGTATGGGCGACGAGGAGACGGCGATCGACTACTGCAACCGGGCCCAGCGAATTCTCGCCACCATCAGGATGGCCGGCGCGCAGTACTCGACAACGTCGTACGTCACCCACGTCATGCAAGGACTCTCGAGCAGCTGCAACTTCCTGAAGCGGCTGTCAATGGCGCCGAATACGAGGACGACACTCAATGAGGACAACTCGACCTCGTACATTCTGCAGGACGAGGCGATGCAGGAGGCAGAGCGGTCCCAGGATCCCTTGGCGCAGGCCAACTTCGTCGCCCCGGCGAAGCAAGGAAGTCGACTTGGGAAACGCGGACAGTCTGGCGGCGGAGGTACCAGTGGCTGGAAGCCGACAAAAAAAAGTCGACCAAGGACAGCGGTCGAGGAGGAGGAAGTCGACATCGGGAGTGCTGGCTGTGCGGCGACCGCGACCACCTCTCCTTCGACTGCCCCGACCGCAGTGACTCCGACGACGACGTTGCCAAGGGAGACCACGGGAGGTCTGGCAGTCGTCGTCCTTGTCGAGGAGGAAACAAGTCGCGCAAGGAGAAGCAGTCGACGATGTTGACCTCGGCGAAGGACGCCGACTACTCTCGAGGTGGCAAGGGGCGGGACGACAAGACGGCGTCGTGCTCGCTGGTCAGCGTCATGGAGCCGATCGTCTCGCTGGCGCCAGAGGCCGGAGAGGACTTCCAGGCGGTGGTGGCAGCTAAGCAGGCGAACCCGGCGGTGGTCTTGCTCGACAGCGGTTGCTCCCACCACCTGATGGGGACGAAGGAAGTCTTCGTCGACCTGCAGCCGAGCGGCTCCATCAAGCACGTGCGCGGCTTCAATGGGGCGCTGCAGGACTTCCAGGGCCGCAGCACTGTCGCTCTGCAAGGGGAGGCCGAAAAGCAGGTGCTCATTTCCGACGTGCTCTATGTTCCGGGCGTGCGAGCGAATCTGCTGTCGGCCGGCCAGCTGAAGGAGCATGGCGTGAAGCTGCAGGGGGATGGCGACGGGATGCTGCTCGTGTCGGCAGTGGGTGAGGTGCTCGGTCAGGCGACATACTGCAAGCGTGTCCTCTGCACCGACCTGCATCCCTGCTCAACGAAGTCAATGTCGCCCACGCCGGAGGTTGCGGTCCTGCGGACGATCGTCTCTAAGACAAAGTCGACGCCGAACAGGATGCATGTGAGGCTTGCGCACATTGGCGTGGACATCATACGGAGCTCGGTGAAACATGAGGTTGCCACTGGGCTGGACCTCAAGTCAGCAATGGGCGCCGACTCACCGTGTGCATCGTGCGTCAGCGGGAAGCTCGCGCGGTACACCTTCCCCGACCAAGGCTCCAACGCCAACAACGTGCTGGCCGTCGTGCACATCGACCTATGCGGGCCGTTCCGCGTGGCTGCCAAGGACGGCAGCTTGTATTTCTTGCTGCTGAAGGACTCTAAGACCCACTATGTCTGGGTGAGGCCGGTCGCCAAGAAGTCGGACGTGCTGCTGGAGTTCCAGAAGTGGGTGGTGTTGGTGGAGAGGGAGGTGAAGAAGTCGGTGCTGAGGCTACGCTCAGACCGAGGAGGAGAGTTCCTCAGGAAGAAGTTCACCAACTTCGTGGACGGACAGGGGATCGTCCAAGACCTGACTTGCCCGTACACCCCGCAGCAGAACGACATGGCGGAGAGGGAGATGAGGACGGTGGTAGAGTCGGTGCGGACGATGCTGCTACACATGGGCTTGCAGCACCACTGGTGGCACCTTGCTCTGCGACAGGCCGTCTGGGTCCGCAACTGCCTTGAGCGGTCGACGCTGCCACTGGGGACGACGCCACACCAGCTGTTGACCGGCCGGAAGCCCAACTTGTCGATGGCGCGGGTGTGGGGCTGCATGGCACAGTTCTTGGTCCCCGTGTTGTGCCAATACATTATAGTGGCACGGTCATCGCACTCCCATTCAGCCTACAAGCCTGCTCAGCTTCTGGAATTTTGTGGGGAGGTTCTTCATCATTTGTTCTTCAAACCCTCAAAGTTTCAGAGTTTTGAAGTAGTTAACAAGGCATGACAACATTTTAAGTGTCAAGACTTATGGCATCCCGGAAGTGTGTGTTACTCTTTTTTGGTAACACCTGAGTTCACCATTTCGACTGCTCACTCGTCTGCCAAGCTTTGATTGGTCTAAAACTCGGTCTGGCAGTCCATTGCCTTGCTGTGCAGGTGGTCACCAAGGTTCAGAACGATCCAACATCTGAGCATTGCGTGACAGCTGCCGAAATTCATTGTTCTGTAGTCATGGTGCACTGTTGGCAGCATTTCCCTTGCCACCCTTTCATTGTTGTCATGCCAATGGTGCAGGGACAGAGAATGAGACGATAATTACAGGTGGTCAAGTGGGACTCTATCACCCTCCATTTGAGAAGTGTGGTCTTCCTGGAAGTAGCTTGTAAGAGGGTGCAAGTGGGAAGACAAGCTGACTCATGGTTGGCTTGACTCACAATTGGTTGCCTTGAGTACAGCTCTGAACATCCATGTGTGGTTGGCTTTGCTGACCTAGATAGGACGTTTTTCATCCTTCTCTAGCCTTTCTCCCCTAGGAATCAACATTCTCTGAGTTCCCAGGATGATCCCAACCCCTTAAGAGTTCCCTAGGACATGTTGCACTCACCTCTTCCTTGCATCAATGAGAATACACGTTTTTTAGCCAAGCTTACGTTTTTTCCTTCACTGCGTAGCGCTTACACCTCTGATGAAAGCAAGAAATACACCGTTGGAAAGCGGACACCTAAGGCTAAATGCTTTCCAGGTTTCAGCTTCTTGTGTTATCGGAGCTGATTGTGATGGCGTTTTAAACAGAGGCGGTACGAAGTCGTCAGTTTCTACATAGGCGGTTTCATGGGTATCCGCGACCCCTAAGTGGACTGTAGACTATAACACCCCGAGCAGCAGCGTGGCAAAAAGCTGAAGCCGAAGGCCAGGTGGGGCCTCAACATTGGCATCTCAACGAAGAGCAAAGGATAGGAGCTCCTCAACATCGATGCCAATCTTGTGGTCACCACATCTGACGTGGTGTTCTACGAGGATATGTCGCTGGAAGTGTGGAAGTCGGAGCACGGGCCAGTTTTAGGGTGGACTTCTCGACGGCGACGCTGCCTCTGCTTGCCGAGGTCGGTGAACTTTCTGGTGAGGATGTCGAGATCGTCCGTCCTCCTTCCCCTCCCCCTACGACCCCTGTTCCTCCCCTCGTGGTCGACCTGCACGGGCTGCCTCCTATGTTGGCCTCAGGCGATGAGGGGAGTAGTGGGACGTCGCCTTCGATACCGGCCAAGGGCATCGCCGGTGGCCGACGTGTCGAGTGGCAAGTCGACATAGGAATGAAGTCAAAGTTGATAGGGAAAGACCAAGTCGAGGAGCAGGGCTGGCACGCCGTCAACCTGCGAAGCACCTGCGAGCACCTGCAAAGCGGGTGCGCTGCTGTTCTGCGAGAGCATGGCTGGCACGTCGTCATCCTGCGACGTTGGCACGCCATCGACTTTGCACTGCTGGAGCGCGGTCGACCAAGTCGTGCTGGAACGCGGTCGACCATGCTGCGCTGGCAGTCGACCGACCTGAATGCTAGCTCTGATGTAGTCTTGCCATGCCAACTTCTTTGTACCATTGTTGTCAAATTTCTCTAGTGAAACTCTTGCCAATTCTCCCTGTGAACTAGCAAGTAGTGTGTGCACTAGGAAAATGACTAAGGAACAAAGAACGCAGTGGTCATACGAGCATCCGTGCCCAGCCCGTAGTCTAGCTCCCGTTGTAGTAGTTATCTCCGCAAGAACCACGAGAGGGTGGATGAGTATGTGAGGGCATTGGAGAAGGTTAACTATGAATTAGATGAGAAGGAGATCATCTACACCGCACTCTAGGGGCTAGACCAAGAGGCGAACTAGGCCGTACTGCTGTACCTTTACCTTGAGCAGCAAAAATGGACCAAGGCATGGATATGGGAGGTGTTGGTCTCTGATGAGGCTCGCAAGCGTGATGCTGGTAGAGAAGTTGAAAGGGGAATTGGGGCAGGTGATAGGGCTGCCTCAAAGAAGTACAAGCAGCGGCAAGGAGGTGGGGGGAAGAAGAAGGAGTTTGACAAGTGCCTCGTCCCTGGATGCAACCGGAAGCACTCTTGAAAGGAGTGTTGGAGCCAACCAGATGGGTGGAAGCCTCAAGGGTACCCAGGAGAGGCTCCACTTGTCACTAGGCCTGAGTTGATGGAGAGGAGGATGAAGAATGGAGCATGGAACAAGAAGGGCAGCAAAGAGAAAGCGGCAGCAGCGGCGGCAAACGATGATAAGAAGGGAAAGGAGGACTCATCCGATGATGGTTTCTCCTTCTTATCATTGGAGAAGGAGACGGTGCTTGCTGGTCGTGTGTTGGCTGACCCCAATGAACTCATTCTAGACTCTGGGGGCAACTTGTAGAATGGTACCTCGGCGCGACCTCTTCACCACCTATCACTCCCTCCCTCCTAACTCAAAAAATATGGTTGTGGGGAGCGGAGATACGCTGCAAGCAACCGGCATCGGCACCATCACCGTCAAAGGGAAGAGAAGGGAGGTGTTGAATGTGAAGGGTGTGCTTCATGTTCCTGGATTGGCAGCGAACCTTCTCTCATGCTCTCATCTTGCGAGGCAAAAATACATATGCACCTTCACCATGGAAGGGTGCACAGTTCGCAAGGGTGGAGCTGTGGTGATGGAGGCAAAGATAGAGAAGGGTCTATACCTTGTTCCAGTTTGTGTGTCTCACGTGGAGAGGGCACATGGTGTTGAAGCCAAGGAAGCTGCTTGTAGCACCCGTTGGAGGGACGTGGAGCAGGTGATGGCAGATTTGCTGCATTTACGCATGGGGCATGCGGGAAGGCAGTAAATTGTGGAGTGTGTGAAGAAGGGGGAGCTGAAGGGTGTGGAGATCAAGGAGGGTGGCGGGCAGCCAAGCAAGTACCCTGATTGCACGACCGGGAAGCTGCCAAGGACCTCTTTCCCTACCTCTACCACTAGAGTCTCCGCAAATCTTTAGTTGGTGCACATGGATGTGTGTGGCCCCATCCAAACACCGGATAGGGAGAAGGGCAGCAAATACTTCATCACCTTCTTGGATGACTTCAGCCACCTGAGTTGGGTTACCTTGGTGAAAACCAAGGATGAGGTGGCCAAGGTCTTCAAGCGTTGGATACGCTATGCGGAGAGGGAAGCCGGGGCGAAGGTGAAGATACTAAGGTCTGATCGGGGTGGGGAGTATATGGGGAAGGATATGGAGTCTTTCCTTGAAGACAAAGGCATCACCCACCAGCTTTCAGTTGCCTACACGCCGCAGAAAAATGGGGCAGTGGAACGGCTAAACTGGACCCTCATTGACCTTGCCCGAGCCATGCTTGCTCATGCGCAGCTGGACCATACTTGGTGGGGGGCAGCAGTGGAATATGCCAACTGGGTTAAGAACAGAATGGGCAGCAAGGGGCTAGGGGGCAAGAGCCCTTACTTCATGTGGACCAAGAAGGTGCCTAGTGTGTCCATGGCACATGTGTGGGGGTGCATGGCGCAGTACAAAGTGCCCGACCAGCAATGGAGGAAGCTGGATCCTAAGGCACAATGGGGCATTTTTTCTCGCGGTGTTGGAGAGGAGCAAAGCTTGGATGTTGTGGAGTGTGGCATATCAGCGGGTGGTGGAAAGCAGGGATGTGGTTTTCCACGAAGGGCTGAGCTACAAGGGGTGGAAGAAGCATGGTGCTAGTACAGTTGGGAGCTCCCTCTAGGATCCCTACACCTCTTCCATCTTTGAGGGGGCATGGGAGGACCCTGGAGAGGAGGTAGAGGAGCAGCAAGAGGAACAAAAGGCACCTGCACCTCACCATGAGGAGTCACCAACTGCTGGTTCTACCCCTGACCCTAACGCACCAGCACATGACCAAAAGCAGCCATAGGGGCAGCAGCACCAACAAGAGAAGCCGCAGCAGCCACCACAAGAGCATACGGTCCCCCATGAAGAGAGTGACTTGGAAGGAGAAGCTGCAAAGTTTGGAGCAGGAGGAGGCATCACCTCTGCGCCACACCATATGCATCTCCCGGCCACCTGAAAGTTTCACACCAACTACATAGTATGCTTGCATGTAGGTGCATGATTTGGAGGAGTGCATGCTTGTGGATGCTGAGGGGGGTGAGATTTGGCTTGATTTCTGTCGCATGGGTCAGGTGCATGAGCCTAAGTCGGTCAAGGAGGCATTGTCCCGTCCTAAGTGGGTCGAGTCCATGCGTGAGGAGCTTGAGTCTCATAGGGTGAACGAGTCTTTTGAGCTGGTTGATCCAGCTTGTGTGCCACCTGGAATGGAGTTCTTAAGGTGTCAGTGGGTGTGGAAGTATAAGCACATGGCTGATGGGAGTATTGAGAGGCCTAATTCCAGGTTGGTGGCCATGGGGAACACTCAAACATCAGGTGTTCACTATGACCAGGTATATACCCCAGTGGGTAAACCTACCACCCTGAGAGGTTCCCTTGGGATGGCAGCATCCTTGGGGTTTCACATCCATCACATGGATGTGACCACTGCATATTTTCACGGGGTCTTGAAGGAAGAGCTTTACATGAGGCAGCCACCTGGTTTTGATGATGGGTCCGGCAGAGCTTGCCGACTCAGGAAATTAATCTATGGGCTAAAGCAAGCTCCAAGGCAGTGGTACCTCAAGTTTGATGAGGCGCTGATGGATTTTGGGTTTGAGAGGTCGGAGTGTGACCCCGCCTTGTACCACTTGGTGAGTCGTGAGGGCAGGCTGTCCCTCTACCTCTATGTGGATGACTTTCTTCTCATGTCTTCGAGCATGGTCTTGCTTGACGAGGTGAAGGGTCTCTTGTCCTCTCGTTTCTGCATGAAGGACTTGGGGGAGGCTAAGTATTATTTGGGGGTGCAGATTGAGCGTGATGAGAGTGGCATCTTGATTCATCAGGAGAGGCACATGCTTGAGTCCTTTGGCCTTTCTAAGGCTAACCCCGTGCGTACCCCTCTCCCTACAGGGTTCGATGTGGATGCACATGCTGAGGGGCCCTTACTGCGAGATGAGCTGGTCCAGCTCTATCAAAGCATTGTGGGGTCTCTCGTGTATGCAAGCATAACCACGCAGCCCCAGATTGCTTATGCAGTGACACTGCAGTCCAAGGTGGTGTCTTGTCCCAAGGAATTTCACTTGTAGGCTGCTAAGAGAGTGCTAAGGTACCTGAAAGGTCTTGTCAAGTCAGGTATCTTCTACCCCGCACACAGCAAGCCTCAGGTTGAGATGGTGTGCTTTAGTGATGCTGATTATGCTGGAGATTCAGCTGATCACAAGAGTCACACCGGCTATGTCTATAGCCTTAATGGTGCAGACATCTCTTGGCAGAGTAGGAGGCAGCCGGTGGTTGCATTGTCCTGTAGAATTCCACTGCTATAGCAGCTTGATAGAGCTCATAAGCACGATTCCAACGCACCAAAGACTGCAGGAAACGATCCACTATAGCCAAAGATACCCACAAACATAGCAGTGATAATGACTTGGTTGATTTCTGGTTTGTGCTCTCTGGTTTTACACTAGGATGCAATACAAAAAAAAAAGCACACAAGATAGTGTCGACCCGGGTCGCACGTTGAATTTCGTCGACGCGAAATTCGGAGCCTTGAATTTCGCCGAGCAAATTCCATTGATTGGAATTCTGTAGACGAGAATCTCCGCGACAAGAATTCCGTCGACCACCAACTGTAACTCCCGTGCGAATTCTGTTGACTTTGACACTTCGCTACCGAGTTTCAAACCGAACGCGACCCGAGATCGATTTCGCCAAACTGTCCCCAATCTGTCCTGACAAGACACTTTTGGGACACTTGAATCAAAAGGTCTCCTGTTCGAAACTCGTGTGCACCATAACCAGCGCCTTAGCAGAAACTGTCCTGAATCTGTCCTGAGACACTTTTAGGACAGATTTGAAGGTCACGAGTTCGAATCCCAGCGCAGACATTTTGTTGCTCATGGCAGCATTTCCTTCTAACTCGCCCCCTTGGTGTCAAGAGCACGCTGGACCAGCTCGGCTGCTGCACAGCATCGGTTGAAGGCTGCCTTGTCGAGCCGCTTTGTGAAGAAGTCCGCGGGCTGCGCCGTTGTAGGGATCTGCTGCACCTCCAACTTCTTCATGCGCACCATGTCATGTAGCCACATGTGGCGACGGTCAACATGCTTCATGCGCCGCCTAGCTGAGCTGCACCGCTAACATGTTGTCGACATACAGGGTGGTGGGGACACCCTTCTTGAGCAGTTGAAACTCCCACAGCAAGAACCTTAGCTTGCGCCCCTCCTTTCCCGCTTCCACCGCAGCCACAAGCTCGCTCTCGGTGGAGGAAAGTTTGGTTGCACCCTGTAGCTTGGCCTGCCATGAAACAGCAGCTCCGCAAAGCTTGAAGAGGGAGCCTCCCGTGGACAACTGGTTCTCCTTGTCGCCTGCATCATCCGCATCTGCATACCCTACGAGAGTCAAACTCTCTGGTCCTCCCTTGAACAGCAGCCCCTTGTCCGGTGAGGCAGCTCATTAGGAGAGTGTGCGGAAGAGCTCATGCCAATGCGCATCGGTCCTGAGGTGTGCACCTGCTGCAAGGCGACTGCATGCAAAAGAGAGGTCAGGACGGGTTGAGATGGCTGCAAACTGCACCATGCTGAGAATTGACAAGTACTCGGTCATGGTATGGTTGGCAAACTAACCGGCATCCTGCTTGGCAAAGCTGGCAGAGGAGAGAGGAGTTATCGGCTGCTTCTTTGGTGGCGCCCCCTTGAAGAACCGCTACTGCACCTTCGCCACGTACGCATTCTGGTGCAGGAAGAGTGTCCTGTTGGGGCAATCTCGCTCAATCTGCAGTCCCAGGTAGCGCTCCACTGGCTCCACCTCACGGAGCTGAAACGCCTTGGCCAACAGCCCCTTCAGGTTCTGCAGAAACTGCTGGTCTTCACTTGCCGCTAGCAGGTCATCCACGTAGATTAGCAGCCACACGCGCTTCCCGTTTTCCCCATCCTTGTAGTATAGGGCCTGGTCTACAAGGCTCTTCTTGTACCCCCCCACAAGGAGCACCTTGTCCAGCTCCTTGTACCACAAATGGGACTGTGCTTTAGCCCGTAAAGGCTTTTCTGCAGGAGGCACACCTTGCTGCTACCGTCGGTGAAGTAAGGCGGCTGCTGCATGTAGATCTCGTGGTCGATGGTGCTGCGAAGAAATGCATTCTTCACATCAAGCTGCAGCAAATCCAGGTCCATAGCTGCTGCGATCAAGAGGAGCACGCAAACGGTGGTGTAGCTGCCAACAGGAGCGTAAGTGTCGTCGTAGTTGATGCCGAATCGCTGGCTAAAGCTCTTAGCCACTAGCCTGGCCTTGTACTTCTCCACGGTGCCATCAGGCCGCAGCTTCTTCTTCAGCAGCCACTTGACGCCGATGGTTTTGCGACCTTCAGGTAGGTCAGCCAACGTCCAAGTGCCTTGCTCATCAAGTCTCTCCATCTCCTCCTTCATAGCAGCCCACCATTCCTTGCCTTCAGGTCCGGTCAACACAACTGCCAGGTCGAGGATGACACCTCCCCAAGCGCCTTCCTCCTCCTCATCCTCGTCCGGGTATTCCACTTCGTCATCGCTGTCCGTGTCGCACTAGTCCTCAGCAAGGTATGCCACGTCGTACGGGTTGTCCTCATCATCTGCATACAGGGCCGTCATGGCTGATGGCTGAAACCGTATGGGTGGCACCCCCTTGTTAGGCCTGGTGGAGCGACGTGGGGGTGGTGGAATGGGCTGGAAAGGGGGAACTGCAAGTGAAGGCTCATGCTCATGGGCCATTGGTGACTGCTCATCCACTGCTACTTCTTCTTCCTCCTCGTGATTAGCCATGCTGGTGTCAACCTCCAGAGGACCATCCTCTGGTCCTACGAGCGCCGAATCAGCAACGGAGGGTGGACCAAGAGGAGGAGGTGCAGTAGGCGCCTTGCTGCTCAAAGGGCCCACCGAGCGTTCAAGGGGTTTCTCGCCCCCTTGTACAGACGGTACCGGGACCACGATGACAGTACGTGGTGGCGGTGGATTCTGCTCGGGGTCGTGGGGCTCAGGGAAGAGAGATGGGACTGAAGCAAAGGGTGGTGTGGGCTGGTCATTCCCGTCACCCACGCGTGCACGCCACTTCTGCCACCGTTCAAGTGACATGTCCTCATAAAAACGTGCATCCCGGTGATGACCATGCGCTTTGACTCAACATCCACCACACGCCATCCCTTATTTTCCATGCTCTTGCCCAAATGAATGCCCCAACGAGTCTTGCTTGCAAGCTTCCCCTCACGCTCATGCTCAGGAATGAGGTACTGCACCATGCACCCGAACACACGGACCATGGACACATCGGGCTTGACTTTGAACACCACCAAATGAGGGGTCACACCATGGGGCAGGGTGGATTGGTGCACACGGTTTACCATCCACAAGAACTGCTGGAAAGTGAAGTGCCACCAGTGTGCTTTTATCCCCATGTGCCCCAGCATCACACGCATGCCCTCGGTTACCGTACGGTTGCGGCGTTAAGCCACACCGTTCTGCAGGGGGGTCGAGGGGCAGGAGAGTTGATGTAAAATTCCTCGTTGCTTCAGCAGCAACAGAAACTCATTCGACATAAACTCCCCTCCCCGGTCTGACCGCAACACCTTCAGCGTCATGCCGGTTTGGCGTTCAGCTTCGGGGAGCCATTCCTTGAAAGCAGCAAGCGCGTCGCTCTTCAGCTTCAACATCTTCCCCCAGGTGTAACGTGAGGCGTGGTCGACAAAAAGAATGTAGTACCTGCTTCCATCCATGGCTAGGGTTGGAAATGGACCGCACACGTCAGTATGGACCAGCCCAAGTACCTGCTCCTCTCGCTCGTCGTGCAGCGGAAATGATTCACGAGTGAGTTTGGCTTCATGGCAGGAGGTGCACGGCATATCCTCACATCCTTTCTCCAGATCCATACTGAACACGCCACCGCTCGTGGCTGTCCGCTTCACCGCATCGAAGTGGACGTGTCCAAGGCGAGCGTGCCATAGGTTGGGCGTTGCCTTGGAGCCCACCGCGTACGTCTTGAGGCTGGCCGCTCCATCTTTAGCTTCTGGCTTGTTTGACGCCGCATCAGCGATCTCCTTTGCCGTGCCGTTGCATGCCAATGCAGCCCCTGTGCCGTTGCTCGCCGCTCCACCCGCCATATCGGTGCATGCCGCTGCAGCCGTTGCACCGTTCCTTGCTGGCCCTGGATCCAGGTCAAGGCAGTGAAGGCGATGGCGATATCGTGCCGTTGTAGCCACTTGACCTCCTGATGCGATGATGCGAGTGACACCTTCCTCGGTTTGCAGCTTTGCTTCCTTGTCCAAGAGCTGCCAAGGGGAGACCAAGTTGGCCTTCATTCCTGGCACAAAGAGGACATCATGTAGGGTCACACGCAAGCCGTTAGTGCCCTCCAGCAAAACCTCACCAACACCGGCAACTTCCTGCATAGAACCATCAAACCCTTTGACTGATTTCGTTGCAGATGGGTCACGGATCACCGTGAACCACTCCTTGAGGCCGGTCATGTGTTGGGAGCATCCTGAGTCAAGGAACCACAAGTCCTTGTCGTCGGCCAGCAACTTTGCAGCCGAACACGCGACGGTGAGCGCCACGCCCTTCCCGTCTCCTTCAGCTACGTTCACGGCTGCCACGGGCGTTGTATCTTTCTTCTTGTTGGGGCACTTGGCAGCCATGTGCCCCTCCTCATTGCAGTTGTAGCAGCGCCCCTTGAAGGGGGCTCGCTTCTTCTCCCGCTTGCCATCCTTCTTCTTGTCCGTCTGCTCCCTTCCCTCTTTTCCTTCCTTCCCGTTGACCCCCGTTGTAGCCACGATGGTGTTGACAGCGCCCGAGAAAGTAGATGCATCGCTGGTGATCTGCTTGTAACTCTGTTTGATGGAGAGAGTCTGCTCCTCCCTCAACACCTCGCTGCACACGCGTTCCACCATCATGTCAGGGCTGGAAATTTTGAGCTTGCGGCGAAGAAATCCGTATTCCGGTGGTAGGCCCTTCAGCACGTGGGCGGCAAACGTGGCCATGTGGACCTCTTGTCCAATGGTCAGCAGCTCCGCTCGGATGGTGTGGGCCCTATTGCAGTAGGATTCCGCTGTCTCATCGTCTCCCTTCCTGAGGTGGGCTAACTGGGTCTGAAGTAGGGAAGCGTGGAGGGCATCACGAACTTGATAAGTAGACAAGATATATGCCCATGCTAGCTGTCCGGCTTTCTCTTGCTGAGAGAAACCAGAGATGGACATTCGGATGGGTGGAGAAACACATCGGTTCGGCACCATGAATGCAAGCATTTGGCCCTTTGCGTTCTCCCTTCATTGCAAGGGGTTATTTTGGGGCCGGGCTTGGTGCTGTCCCGTTGCAAAACTGCCACAAATCAGCACACTGGAGCTGAGGTCGGATGGCACTGACCCACGCGGTAAGGTCATGCCTTCCCTCAAGCAGCAGCGTCACCGAGATGTGCTCAACTCCAAACTTGAATTGGCCATAGCTCGTGCCGATCATTCCCGTGTCAATGGTCGGTGCAAGAGCTCCTCCACCAATGCCAACAGCACTTGGAGCCTCGTGCACAGCTCCTCCTTCACCGGTTCCTCCTTGCTGGCCGCTCGCAGGTGCTTGCTCCGCCGCGCGCTCCCGAACCATGCGTTGTAGACGACCATCTACAATAAGGTCGACCTCCTCATCACGCAAGTAAGGGCGGTGCTCACGAACGGACGCCTCCAGCTCCTGACGGACATTCAGACCCTCAGCGCTCGTTAACCACTCCATGCGCAGTCAAAACGAGCGTCGGCCACACCAACGTGGGAACGAAGTGATGGGAAGACAAAATCAAGCCGCTAGTTGGATCGACGCAGATAACGCAGCTCTGATACCATGTACAATTCCACTACTATAGCAGCTTGATAGAGCTCAGAAGCACGATTCCAACGCACCAAAGACTACAGGAAACGATCCACTATAGCCAAAGATACCCACAAACATAGCAGTGATAATGACTTGGTTGATTTCTGGTTTGTGCTCTCTGGTTTTATACTAGGATGCAATACAAAAAAAAAAGCACACAAGATAGTGTCGACCCGGGTCGCACGTTGAATTTCGTCGACGCGAAATTCGGAGCCTTGAATTTCGTCGAGCAAATTCTATTGACTGAAATTCGGTGGACGAGAATTTCCGCGACAAGAATTCCGTCGACCACCGACTGTAACTCCCGTGCGAATTCTGTTGACTTCGACACTTCGCTACCGAGTTTCAAACCGAACGCGACCCGAGATCGATTTCGCCAAACTGTCCCCAATCTGTCCTGACAAGACACTTTTGGGACACTTGAATCAAAAGGTCTCCTGTTCGAAACTCGTGTGCACCATAACCAGCGCCTTAGCAGAAACTGTCCTGAATCTGTCCTGAGACACTTTTAGGACAGATTTGAAGGTCACGAGTTCGAATCCCAGCGCAGACATTTTGTTGCTCATGGCAGCATTTCCTTCTAACATGTCCACCACTGAGAGTGAGTACATTAGTCTGTGTCAGTGCATTTAGGAGGGTGTGTGGCTGAAGCGTTTGTTTGGGGAGTTTGGGCATGAGTTTGCTGGTGGTGTGCCTGTGTTTGTGGACAACCAGTCTGCCATTGCCCTTGCACAGAATGCATGCTTGCATGGCCGCACCAAGCATATGCAGGTTTGGTGGCATTTCATCAGGGAGATGGTGGCGTGCGGCGAGGTGATCCTCCGGTGGTGCCCCACCAACCGTCAAGCAGCAGATATATTCACCAAACCTCTCCCTTTTGAGCGGCATGGTGTGTGCATGTCCTTGATGGGGATGCAGCCCCATGTCAGCATGGTGCCTGAGTAGGATGTGGGAGGACTGGTGCTTCTCTACCTTGACAACCTCATGCTGTGGATGGCGCCCCTCCCTGGGCAAGGGGGAGATGAAGTGAAGGATTTTGCCCAGTGGTGTTCAGCCACCTGCAGCACGAGCAAGGGGGACTGTTAATTGTGTAGGTGGTTGTGGTATTTTGCTCTAGCTGGTTGTGGGCTAAGGGTTTGAGCAAAATGTGGTGGGTAGACTTGTTGCGGCTGGAATTGATCTCTCACCCAACAAGCACCAACAAACCTTTGCTATTGGTGTTGCTAGTTTAGCACTTTGGGTTGTTGAGGATTGTTGTAGGGCGAGGGTTGGGTTGGTCGGGTTTGAACAACTCGTCACTTTTCAGATCTGAACTCTGGCTAAAGCTACTCTCTTGATGTAATCCATGGCTACCAAGTAATTTTGCCAGGATACCCCGTCGCACTTAAATCGTGATAGCGATCAGCCTAGATCTTGGTTGAAGGCGTGCGTTACCATTCTGGAAAGTAGAGATTAAGCCCTTTCAATCGCATACCTGGTCATGAGTTGCACGCAATGTGAGTTGCAGACAATGTTCCGTCGAAGTCGGCGGACTTAATCTCTTGTACGCTTTCCAGATTCGCCCGCTTTCCATCAGCTGTGATGCTGCACAACTTGCTCTCGTCATCATCGCTCCCGAACAACGCATCACCGCATCTGATGTGGATAGGAAAATTGGGCAGCACAAAATTGTTGCGAGTGTTTAGCTGCATGGTACAGTACCGACCCCCGACCGCACGAGCCGGCCGATTCTCTTAACGCGCACAATGGGGAGTACACCTGGGCATCGAAAAACATTACAACGCGTGGAATATTTTTTACATCCACTCGAAGGAAATAGTAGCAGCACGTGAAGTGACTTTCTACGAATGACTCACCCTCCCGACATACCTTGCCAACCTGGAAGAAGAACGAGACCCCACAGGCGGATTTCATGGTGATCGAGCCTTTGCTTTAGTAGCAGACGAAACTGACTGGGACGAGCAAAATGTGGACAGAGCCTTGGAGGAAGCCAGACCTCTTCCGTACTGCTCAGTGGACGTCCCCATGGACGACGACAACCCTCGCAAAAGTATCAACGCCGAAGTCTACTGTGACTTCGCCGACAACGGTTACGTTACACCCCAGCCAGACGACACCAACGTTTTGGAACGCGTAGGCCCCAACCTCTTACCTGATCTAGAAGCGGGAGAAGAAGTAGCCTATCCCGAGGACACAAATCTCCCTCGCTACACACAGAGTGGGCTGTATATACTGGGACTTGTCACCGCCGTCCACGGAACAGCACCGCCTAAGGAGCATGCCACGGTTCAGAAGGCTCTGGGGGGGGGGAGCACTGGGGAAAATGGCGCGAAGCCAAGGATAAAGAATTAAAGGCACTGGAAGAACGCAACACGTGGAAGGTCGTACCCATTGGAGTGGCACGCAACAAGACAATACTCACTGGGAAGTGGGTTTTTCGCATGAAGACAAAGGCAGATGGAACCATCGACAAGTTAAAAGCACGCTAGGTCGTACACGGCTTCGACCAAGAGCACAGATGAGAATTCACCGAAACATTCGTGCCGGTCAGCCGACACACCTCACTGCGGATTCTCCTCACGATTGCTGCCATGAAGCGGAAGAAGCTCCGACAAATTGATGTCGCCAACGCCTTTCTCTACGCTCCCGTTGATGCTGAGATTTTCGTCGAGCAGTTCCTACACGCTCGACTAATGCGCATCGGATTCCGCCAACTACCGCACGACCAAGGCATGTACCGACTTACGAAAGGCACTGACTACATCCTGCTCATCGTCTACATGGACGATTTGCTCTACATCGGCTCGACCGACGGCATCACGACCTGGTTCGAAGGGGAGCTTCAACGGGATCTTACACTCACCGTCTCCTCCACCGTAACACAGTACCTCAAGCTCAACAGACAAGAAGGAGAGAACGCCAACGCTTCGGACTTACCCCAGTCGCTATCTCTATGCCATACCGCTACACCACCAGAAATCAGAAGGAAACAACAGCTCCGCTCAAACCCGCCGGCATACGCGATTATCAGCGAAAGCTGGGATGCCTGCTCTTCGCAGCCGTCACCTGCCAACCGGACCTATCATACTCAGCGAGCCAACTCGCTACCTACCTCAAGAAGCCTGAAGCAGAACACATGGCGGAGCTCGACCGCGCACTTCACTACCTCGTCAGCACCCCGACAATTGGCCTGACCTACCACAAAACCGAAACCACGACGCCCAAGCTAATCGGCTACGTGGATGCAAACCACGCTGGCAATCCCGACAATGGTTGGTCGCACACCGACTACATCTACCGACTCGAGCCTATCGGGCCTATCTCGTGGCAATCGAGCAAACAGGAAATGATTGCCCTCTCCTTAGCTGAAGCAGAAGATATTGCACTCGCGAAACCAATTCGCAACAAAAGTTTCTCGCTTCCCATGATGGGTGGGGTCCTTCCCACAACCAGAAAAGCGCGTGCATACCAAACTGTGCACAGTTTGAGATAGCACGCAGGGTACTAGGCTTAGAGCATACCTGTAGACAGGGCAGGGCGTCGGCGTTCACTCAGAAGGGATCAGATGCGCCTTATAATGTGGGTGGCGCTGATTTCGGTGATGACGCGCAAAGCTAGTGTTCGCTAGGTAAAGACTTTTGTGTCGAAATGCAGGTTATTGTGCAACTACTGCGTAGCGTAATCTCGCGGCGAAAATCGAATCGCACCTGTTCGCCCAAGCGTGACAATCCCCTCGCCCTAGCCTTCCTTTCCCTATGTCCCACGCGTCCGCTCTCTGTCGCCAGCGTCGTTGCCATCGCTTCCGCAGCTCGTCGCGTTCGCGACCCCAGCCCGTCGCCTTCACTTCCCCCCTGTCGCCCCTACTCCCCCCCCCTCCCCCCGCTTCCGTTGCCTTCATTTCCCACTCCCGTCGCCTTCACTTCCCCCCCTCCCGTCGCCTTCACTTCCCCCCCTCCCGTCACCTTCACTTCCCCCCCTCCCGTCGCCTTCACTTCCCCTTCCCGTCGCCTTCACTTTCCCTTCCCGTCGCCTTCACTTCCCCTTCCCGTCGCCTTCACTTACCCTTCCCGTCGCCTTCACTTCCCCTTCCCATCGCCTTCTCTTCCCCCTCCCTTCGCCTTCAATTTCCCCTTCCGTCTACTTCAATTCCCTCTTCCGTCGCCTTCACTTCCCCCCCCCGATGCGTTCAATTCCCCCTCCGGTCGCCTTCCCCGCATGCCGCACTCGCTTTCCCGCCCTTCACACTCGCTTCCCCACCCGTTGCCTTCACTTCCCCTTCCATTGCCTTTCGCTCTCTCCTGCTCACTCTCTTTCGCCCTGCTCACTCTCTTTCCCACTGCTCACTCTCTTCCCCCCTGCCCACTCTTTTCCCCACCCTTCACTCTCTCCTCTCTTGTTCACCCCCTGTTCTCACCCCTCTTCCCCCCTTCACTCAACCGTTCCCCCCTGCTCTCTCTCTTTCCCTCTGCTCACTCTCTTCCCCCCTGCTCTCTCTCTTTAACCCAGCTCACACTCTCCCCTCCCCCCTCCCCCCACTCTCTTCCCCCCTGCTCACTCGCTTCCCCCCTCAATCTCTTTCCCCTGTTCGTTCTCTTTCCCTCTGCTCACTCCCCTTGTGCTCACCCCACTTTCCCCATTTCTCACCCATTTTCCCCTTCACGCTCTCTTACCCCCTCTGCTCGCCCCTGTTTTCCCGGCTCACTCCTATACTCACTCTGCCTAACTCCTCCCATACATGCCCTCCACCTTCACCCCTCGTGTATTCTGCCATATCCCCTCTTCCCGCCCCGTTCCATACAAAACCATGCTTGTACAGGTGCCCAGGACCATGGGTCCCAACAGGAGTGGGTTGAAAAGTTACCAACTCCTAGCTTTGTGCTTTTGCTTATAGTCTTGTCTTGGCAACATTACTGGAACATTATTTTGCTTTGTTGCACTTATTCGTAATGCTCCAAACTACGATGTGGTGTATTATGAGACGCATCCAACCAAAATCCATAACAATACATGGTATAGCTATTGTAGACGACTAGTATCATCAAACCCTATACTCATCCCGACTGGATGAGATGATGGGCGGATGAGATGATGGGGGGATGAGGTGATGGGGGGATAAGATGATGGGGGGATGAGATGATGGGCGGATGAGATGATGGGCGGATGAGATAATGGGTGGATGAGATGATGGGCGGATGAGATGATGGGGGGATGAGATGATGGGGGGATGAGATGATGGGCGGATGAGATAATGGGGGGATGAGATGATGGGGGGATGAGATGATGGGGGGATGAGATGATGGGGGGATGAGATGATGGGGGGATGAGAGGAAAATGTGCGGCTGGGTACAAGGGTTTGGGTAGAAGGGTGTAACGGAGGAGCAGGGTTGGCGTGAGGAAGGGAGAGGGAGAGTGGGAGATGGAAAGAGTAAGGGGGACTGCATCGAGGGAGGATGAGGAGAGGAAGAAAGACAGGAAGGGAGGACGGGAGGAAGGGAGGACAGGAGGAAGGGAGGACGGTAGGAAGGGAGGACGGGCAACAGAGAGGGTAAAGAGGGTAGTGAGGCAAAGAGATGGAGGAAGGGAGGAAGGGAGAGGGAGAGGAGGACGGCTGAGGGGGAACGACGGAACGGAGTAAGGGAGGAGGGCAAGAGGTAAAAGTGTGGCAGGGTATAAGGGGGATAGAAGGATCCCTGCACCCTCTCTCCCTCATCCCCGCCTCCCCCGCTCCCCTAACCCGCCCCCTGCAGTATTGCACTCTTTGCTGCCCGCCTGCACGCGCTGCCCTGGCTGTGCCCCCAACACTCTGCTCCAAAGCCTCATCACCACCTGCCATGCGTGCGGGGTTGGTGCGAGAGAGGAGAGGAGGTCAGTGCAAGAGAGAAAAGGGTGGGTGCTGCTGACCACGCACCCTTCCACACCCCACAGCGAACAAGTCACGACCCCTTTCCCAGCTCCCAGCCCAGCCCGCCATACCTCCCCGCCCAGGGTGGGTGAGAGGCTGATGGGGAGGGAGAATGAGAAGGAAATAAGGGTGCAAGGGTGGGGTGGTCACCATGGGCGATGGTAGGAGTAGAAAAGGTGGTAATGGGGAGAGCATGAGTGAGATAACGAGGCAATAGGGAATGAGTACAACGACGACCCTAAATGCGATGGGAAGGGATGAGAGGGTGGGCGGCATGGGTGGAGACGCGATGGTGAAGAGGGGGAACGTGATAGGCAGGGGAGTAATGACGACATGGAGAGAGGTGGGAGAGAAGGGAGGTCGACGGTGGGAGGAAGCGAGGGCGACGGTGGGAGGAAGCGAGGGCGACGGTGGGAGGAAGCGAGGGCGACGGTGGGAGGAAGCGAGGGCGACGGTGGGAGGAAGCGAGGGCAACGGTGGGAGGAAGCGAGGGCGACGGTGGGAGGAAGCGAGGGCGACGGTGGGAGGAAGCGTGGCTGATGAGAGGGGAAGCGTGGGAGAAGGTAGGGGGAAGCGTGAGCGACGATGGGTGGGAGCGTAAGCGACAGTGGGGGAAAGCGAGGGCGACGGTGAAGGTGGGTGACGGGAGGGGGACATCCCAAATTTGACGGCCCCCCAAAAGTTACTTTTGTTCAAGTTAGTTTGGTGAAGTTACTTTGGCAGGGCAATTGAGTCTGGTGCTGCTCCGAAACCGAACCAAATTTTGGAGCGCTGCTTCGTTTTTGGCTTGGTTTTTGAGGGATTGGTTTGGCGCCAATCACATTGCAGGTTCTGTGTCGCGCGCGAACTGTTCGGATGGCAGAATTCTGCGCGTCACTGTTCATCTGCGTTTTTGGCTACCTCTGTAGCTAATATGAATGTGTGTGACTAACAGGAACAGCAGTACAAATATGAAACCCTAAACTGGTATACCCCCTATGGTGTGACCCACTACAGCCTAGAACCACACAAACATATAATGTTTGACACACCCCCATAGGCAAAGTGGGGGAGACCTAGGGGTCACAAGACCAGTCAAGGCAAAGCAAGGCAAACAAGCTCAGGGTGGATCTCGAGGATTCCACACAAATTCCAAGCACAAGTAAGCGGTCACAAGACCAGTTCACATGCAGTTTTATAAAAGAGCAAGAGGTACAATGATCACAACCTAGCAAGGGCAAACATGCAGGTATATATATAATGATCACAGTACAGGCAAAGTCAAGAAGTAAGCAAGTGAGGAACAGTCGGCACAAGACCTAGAAGAGTGCAAAAACGCTGATGGTCAACAGGCGGAAGCGCCTTGGTGAACACATCAGCAGTGTTGGCCTCAGTGGCCACGTAACGCAGAAGAAGCTGACCACGCTGCTGTAGCTCTCGAGCTAGAAAGTAACGCAGAGCAATGTGCTTCGTCCTGTGCTCCAGTCTGTGCTCCTGACACAAGGCTATGGTTGCCTTGTTGTCGACGTACAGCACTGGAGGAGAACGAGGCTGCTCTCCAAGGTCAGTCAGCAGGTAGGTGAGCCAGCGAAGCTCCTGGGCAGCCATGGCCGTGGCGTAGATCTCAGCCTCACAGCTGGAGCTGAGAACAGAAGAACGAGTAGAACGCCAAGAGACAGAGCCAGAGCCAAGACTGAAGGTGTAACCCTGAGACGACCACTGAGTAGCCTGGTCGTCTGCCCAAGAAGCGTCTGAGTGCCCAGTGAGAACAGGCCGGTCTCGCCCTCCAAGCACTAGCCCCATGCCCGACGTACTGCACAAGTAGCGCAACACCCTCTTAGCTGCATCCATGTGCTCCTTCCGGTGACGGCCGGGAGCGACATAGCGTGCTAAGATGCTGAGAGGGTATGCAAGGTCAGGTCGAGTGCAGGTCATCACGTACATGAGGCAGCCCACAAGCTCTGGATATGGACCACTCGGCTCTACGGACTCATCCGAAGGCAGAGCTGAGAGCGAGTGTCCCGTAGGCAGAGGAGTGGACTGAGGCGAGGAGTACGTGAAGCCGAAGCGCTGAAGGACCTGCTGCACCATGTGTGACTGAGTCAAGGTGATGGTGCGCCGTGCTCTGTCCCGGGTGATCCGCAAGCCAAGATAGCTTGTCAGTTCACCCAGGTCTGTGCACGTGTGTCTCTTCTGCAGCTCGGACTTCACGTGAGCGAGACCAGCTGTGTCAGAAGTGGCAAAGACCAAGTCGTCGACGTACACGAGGATGTAGAACGGCGGCAGTGAGGTGTCGGTGCGTAGAAACAGCGACGGGTCAGCAGTAGAAGGAGCGAACCCAAGAGCCGCAAGTGTAGTCCTCAGTGTGTCGTGCCACTCACGTGGCGCCTGGCGGAGACCGTAGACTGGCCGCCGGAGGCTCCACTGGGTACCAGGAGGGAACCACCCAGTGAAGCCAGGTGGGCGGCGCAGCCAGATCTCCTCGTGCAGGCTACCCTGCAAGAAAGCTGTGCTGAAGTCAAGAGAGTGGAGCTCGTAGTCACGCTGAGCGGCGACGTGTAGTAGAACCCGAAGAGTGGTCATCTTCGGGGTCGGGGAGAAGGTCTGGAAGAAGTCAACCCCCTCTCGCTGACTGAAGCCTCGTGCAACGTAACGCGCCTTGAAGACAGGCGGAGAGCCCGGCGGCCGCTTCACCCTGAAAATCCACATGCCACTGACGATGTTCGCCCCAGGTGGGGGAACCTCGTCGACGTAGGTGCCAGTGGACTTCCAGGAAGCCATCTCTGTGTCCATGGCTGACTGCCACTGAGAGGAGTAGGGACCGACCATCGCCTCTGCGTAAGAGCGTGGGGTCGGGATGTCTGGTGCATCCGGGTCTCCCTCAGGGGCAACAAGCATGGACACGAGATGGGGCAAAGCAGCGGCAAGGCAACCAAACTCCTCCTGCCTGTCCTCAAGAACGTCCGTGCCAAGAGCACACTCACCCCCGACGGACGGAGGACAGACAGACTCAGACTCAGCAACAAGACTCGCAGCGTAGTCTAGACGACACGCAGCTGCAAAGTCGACAAGCTCAGTGACTAAGGCAGACGCAGCAGCGGACTCAAAGGAAGGGTCAGTGACAACCGTAGCCAGGAGAAGTGTGACAGTAGGACTGGCAGCGCGAAGGGTGTCTGACTCCGGGTCAGCAAGAGCAGGAAGAGAGGACGCAGGAGGCGACGGGAGAGCGACACGCTGCGGAGCAGTGGACTGACGAAGCGCCATCTGGTGAGTGCCTGGGACAGCAGGAGGACGCTGACGCGGGACACAACGACCAGTGGTAGCAGCACGAACAGGCGACGCTCGACGAGACGCAGGTGACACAGGACGTGACGCAGGCTCACGTCTCTCAGCAAGACCTCCAGTCGGACCAATGTAAGGAGCAGGCACAGGGAGTGGGGAGGCAGGCGGTAACTGTGGCTGTGAGTGGAAAGACGGCGGACACTCTAAGGCGAGAGGAGAACAAGGAGGAGGAGGCTGACCAAGAACCTGCTGAAGGAGCGGAACGAAGTACGGTCGTGGCCGTGCAGCAACTCCCGAACCAGCAGAGACACCAGCGGCAGGGTCCTCAGGACCAGCAGAAGCTCCACTCGCCGGGTCCTCCACTCCAGCAGCAGTAGCAGCACCTCCAGCAGCACCAGCAGCACCTCCAGCACCAGGGTCCGCAGCACCCGCAGTAGCTCCAACGCCCGGGTCCTCAGTACGAGCAGCACCTCCAGCAGCACCGCCAGTAGCAGCAGCACCTCCAGCACCAGGGTCCGCAGCACCCGCAGCAGCGTCAACTCCGGGGACCCCAGCACCAGCAGCTCCGCTCCGGAGACTAATGTGCCGAGCGTACCACTCTCGAAGCTGTGGGGAAGAGGGCGGCTCCCGCCGTGGTGGGGAAACACGAGTACCAACTCCAGTAGCACCACGAGCCCGAGACGCACCCCGCCGGAGGCTGCAGTACCGTGAGTACCACTCACGTAGCTGCTGCGAAGAGGGAGGTCCTCTAGGCGCCTCACAGTCAACTGCAACACCACCAGGCTCAGCACCCCCAGACTCAGCAGCTCCAGGCGCAGCACCCCCAGACCCAGCACCCCCAGGCTCAGCACCCCCAGTCTCAGCACCCCCAGGCTCAGCACCCCCAGTCTCAGCACCCCCAGACTCAGCACCCCTAGGCTCCGCCCGCGCAGGCTCCGCACGCTCAGGCTCCGCATGCTCAGGCTCAGCACCTCTAGCAGGACGCGAGTCGACAGCTACCTCGGCAGGCTCAACCGGGTCTACCTGAGAGACACCTGAGGGAGCGGCACCCTGAGGGGGAAGGGGGTCTACCACTGTAGCACCTGGCGCGAGGAAGAGAGGCGGGGGAGGGAGCGGGGCAGTGCGGTAGGGGAAGAGGCGGTAGAAGGGCACGGACTCGTCAAAAGTGACGTCCTGAGAGGGGAAGACGCGGTGCGAGGCGGGGTGGTAAAACTGCCAGCCAGACGCATCCGGGACAAAGCCAAGAAAGACACAGGGAGCAGTGCGAGAGGAGAGCTTGTCCGCAGACGTGTCGCGAACAAAAGCTCGGGATCCCCAGACACGGAAGCGTGACGCATCGCCAACCTCCCCCGTCCACAGCAGTGTGGGCGAGGTCTCCGGAGCGGAGACACGGGGCCAGAGGTTGAGCTGATGCGCAGCGTACCGGACCGCAAACGGCCACAGAAAGTGGGGGGCAGCCGCGTGGACTAAGGAGGTACGAGCGACCTCCATGACCAAGCCAATGCGGCGCTCAGCAACCCCATTCTGCTGTGGAGAGGCCGGAAGCGTGAACGACTGGCGAATGCCGTGCTCTGCACAGTAGGCTGCCAAGAGGTCGGAGGAGAACTCGCCACCTCTGTCAAAGTGCAAGCGCAGGACAGGAAACTCCGAGCGAAAACGCTCTCGCAGCTGAAGACGTGCTCTGCTGATCCAAGGGATCAGAACATCAGGGACTTCACCCTTGGTGCGCAAGGGGAAGACCGTGGTGTAGCGCGAGTAGTCGTCAACGACGATCAAGAAGTACCTCTCCTGGCCCTGACCACGGACGCGGGCTGGGCCCCACACGTCCATGTGGAGCGTCTGCAAAGGAGCAGTCGTCGGGGGGAACGAGGAGGAGTGAGGGGCAGCGCGCTGCCGCCCCTCGACACAGGGAAGACAAGGAGGAGCAAGGGAGGGTGGGAGGGGAGGGAGTACCCGAGGAAGACCAGAGACAAGGTACCGGGAGTGCATGCCCCGAAGGCGCTGCACTGACGGGTGACCAAGTCGGTGGTGCCAGAGGACAGTCTTGTGCGCTAGAGAGCGACACGAGCAGGGGGCAGACAGCTGACCTGACGCAGACGCAGACGCAGACGCCGCTACCTGAGGGGACTCAGT
The DNA here is from genome assembly GCA_948144175.1 of Closterium sp. NIES-65. NCBI lineage: Eukaryota > Viridiplantae > Streptophyta > Zygnematophyceae > Desmidiales > Closteriaceae > Closterium > Closterium sp. NIES-65. The sequence goes on from CANXME010002026.1 coordinate 202,122, forward strand.
GGTCAGTGTGTACAGGTCCGACCCCGGCTGCCGAGTGAAGGTAGCGAGGTGACGGCCCGTCCGAGCACACGTGCAGTATGTCACACGCTCGTAGGCAGGGGTGAACTGGTGAACACCCCCATCCTGAAGCGCACAACCCGCCACCAAGTTCGTAGAGAACGAGGGGAGGTGGAGACTTGACAGTGTGCCCGACGGGACAGCAGGACAGGGAAGGACAGTGGAGGAGGTCGCAATGATCTGACCCCCAGAGGGGTCAGCGAGCGAGACAGCGACTGGTCGAGCAAGGGGCTCAAGAGCAGTGCGGTCACGAAAGAAATAGCGCGAAGCGCCTGAGTCTAGAGTGAAGGTGTGCAGTGCATCAGTGGACTCAGTAGTACCT